>CAVNYN010244540.1:0-23298 GCA_963692815.1 Nyctanthes arbor-tristis | reverse complement strand
CAATGTGTACCAGTAAAATCTTTAAAAATAATAAATAAATAATATATAAATAAATAAAAACTCACCCTCCTTTAGTCCTTTATTATTACAAGTCAGTAGGCGAAGCTCTTTGCCACGACTATGTTAAATTGGTCCTAGAGCGGGATTGATATATAATATGTTATTATAATATAAATTTTATTTTATCACTTAATTTTTGATGAAAAATAATTATTTTACATTGGACAATCCATGTGTACGTCTTGTGAGATTACATTATTTTTAGGTGTTTCATTCTCCTTCTTTTTTCTTTTTCCTTTTTTTTTAGTACAAATTTAGGGATTTTGGGGAGGGTAATGGTGACTCAAACATGAATAAAATAATCCAGTAAGAGAATCTCTTTATTATTAGGACAAGCTCCCCGTATCGTTTTAATTCTCATTGTTGATCTAACTACTCAATCATCATAAATTAAAAACCAAAAAGTTTTTATTAAGAAGTTATAATTCTCCTAGAATGATATATATTTATATATTAATATTTCAAGTCTCATATAATCTAACTATAGAAGAAATGAATTGTCACGCTTCTAATTTCATCACTATATTACCTTCATATTATCTCGAAATATCGATAGCTAAAGCGTTATCTCAATTCAAAATCGAGGGCGAGACTTTGCAAGTACAATTCAAAAGTGTTGAGACGCTTTCACTGCGCACTCTGATAATTAAATGTATTGTTGGCTACCCACAATGAAACCTCAACCACACACCGAAATCTCGATCATATAAATGTATCTTCTCCACTTTTAGGACGATTCGGCCAATACATAACTAGTTTAGCCTCTACCTGTAAGCCATACGATACAAATGTATAAACGGCTAAGACCACATATCAAGGTCATCGTACTACAAAGAAATTCAAATACAATTCAAAACGGGTAGACAACGCCGCTAGCGAGGCCCAAGAGCAAGCAACAACGGTTTATCCAAATTAATGGTGTACTATCAATTATCAAATGCCAAATACATTCAAAAGGAAGGCACGGTTCCAGAAGAGATAGAGAGCCGAAATAGAGAGCCAAGAAATAGAAAAAGGATAGAGGAAAAGACATGCGTTACTCACATCAAATATTTGTCAAAGATTGTTTCAATAATTCTTAATGTAGAAAAGTGACTTCAAAACCCCGGTACTCTTCAATCAAGGCCAGTTTTCTAAATTATAATATTTTCATATATAGTAAGGAGCCTTTTTCAAGTGTAAAACTAAGTATTTGAAGGTTTTTAGGGTAGTTTACCACCCTATGATATTTTTGGACGAAATTGCTACTTTGGGGTGGAGAGAAAGAGTAGGAAAGGGGTTTTGAGAAACCTAAGGATCCAATCACCTTATATATAATAGTTAGAATTTAGTTGGTTTTAATAAATATTTGAGTTATGTCAATCACGTTGCAACAAGTGGCTCAATGTGGCGCCGTACACATGGGGACAAATTGCTCGAGCAGTCCTCGTACTTTGTATCACTTTGTAATTAAGTCACTATACTTTGATTCATATCTATTAAGAACTAAAATATTTCTTTATCATCAATTGAATAATAATATTAACTTTGAGACACAATTGAAGCAATTATTCCGTTATCATTAAAATAATAGACACATAGCTTAATTGAGAGTTAAATTTTCACGCGATGTTACATGAATTCTCCAATGTCACTGTTCCTATGAACAGTGTGTTTACAAAATTGCCCCCATCTTTTTCAACCAATTTCCATTTTTAACCCTCATGCCATTTTTATGCTCTTATGTAATGGCAGATCGGCATTCTTGAAGCTTCTCCTTCTTCCTATACTTTTCGTTTTTCGTGTTTTCGTTAATTTGCTCAAGAAATCCCGATCGAGTGAAACTGTTTCTTGGCCTCAGTATTCAACTTCATTGTATGGATTTCTCTAAATTATCAAGTTCCAAGGTAAGATCACTCAAACTCAATTTCTTAGTGTCATGTGTATGCTTGAGTTCATGCTATCCTTATACTAATTGACGGATTAATTCAATCTATAGTCATTTTGTTGGTGACAAACTGGAGGTAGCGGAGAGAAACTTCTATTGATTATGCAGTTTTCAGATTTAGTGTTGTTTGAGGAGTGAGTGAAAGAGTGTATTTTGGAATGTGCTCTATTCTAAAAGAATTGGAATTGGAAACTGGGGGGAAGATATTCTTGTATCTTGGACCTACATATTTTATATGGTGTGGATTTTGTATATTCTTAGGGTGCTGTTCTTGATTGGTTAAACCATATGATACCAGTGGCTATTCTGCTTAAAATTTTATGATTAAGATTCTATCCTGGTTTTTTCTCTTTTTTAACAAGGAAAGATGCGATATTTTTATTCTTGTGACATTGTACGTCTGTACTAATTGTAGTATTTTTTTACTTGGCTGGTATCTCTGAGACTAATCTTTACTATTATAATTGTAGTTGAAAGATGGAGATGGAGGTGATATATTTGCCTAAAACCAAAGCTAGAGCTTCAACAATAAGGTTTGTCCCGTACTAACTACATATTCTCATTTTCTTTTTTATTCATTTTTTTCCTTCCATTTTTGCTTAGAGAACAAATGTTGGAATGTGATGGGGAAGCCATGCCAAAATGGAAAACCGGGCTGGCGATAATCAAATTTGAAGTGGAAAAACATGTAAATGGTAATGTCTTGAAATTGAAGAAATCGAATGGGAGCCAATACGGTAAGTGTGGATGATTATTTGCTTGAGAAGATATGCAACGGTGGTGTTGCTTAGTCTGTATTTCTCTTAAATTAGTAGCCTGGTGCTGGAAATGGTACACATTGAATTTGTTGGTCTTTTGTTTGATCTATGATTTTCTAATATATGGGGTTTTTGAAGTTAAAAAACATATAGAACTCCAGTTTTGAATGTGAATGTGCTATAACTTGATACTCGTGAGGGCTAGATGACAAGGGCATAGGGTAGTCTAAAGTCTTGCTGGCCTACATGAAGAAAGGAAAAGTTATCCATGGTAATTTGTTGAGTTCTAACTTCTAACTAATTAGCATGGGAAATAGATATAAAATCCTCAATTGATCAATTTTGTGTTGCTTAAATGGCTTTCTATAGGCACAAGGGCTGTATCGGTCACTTCTCCATAATCTTCTTAACTGTTCATGGATTTTCTACTTTCAAACATCAATCTCCATCTGAATTAAAGTAGGATTCATATTGTAGTTGTTAGGATTGAGTCAGAAGGTGAATTAGAATATAAAAAGTTTTTCTACTTATCCCCTTTTTTTTTGCACTTTCATGTCACGATGATGTAAAAAGTCGTACTTCTATTCAAACTTTTCTACAATTTTGTTTTCTGAAAATTTTAGTTTGGACACGTTCATCAGTATCGTGAGATATTAAATTTGTTTCAATCTGATATATTCCTATGATAAAGGTATTGATGTATTTCTCACAAATATTAGTCTCACTTTTACCATTTACATAACATGATGAGCAATAATTCTTGTTATATTTCCCTTTTTTTTTTTTAATTAGCAAACTAGAATCTTTTATACAATCAAATTATCTCAGAAAGAAGTTCCATCTTCTTACGAATGGCATACTTATAAAAGGTAGATATATGTCCCCAATTGTTTTGCCTTCATGTACTATAAAGCGATTTTTTTAATGCTTTTTGATATACAAAATCAATTTTTCTTAATGGTTCGTTGGTTAGTTTCCTATTCATTTCATGAAGTATTTGAATATGCTAAACTCATTTTCTTCATTTGCTAAAACATACTTCCTTTAGGTGATGTATATTGTCCTATGAAGGATTTCGAGGTGCTATTGTCCTTGGTCACAGGTAAATTTTTTCTTTGCTGCAAATTTTGTGGTTATTCTGATTCTGTGATGAAACCTGTTAATTTTTTAGCGGTAGCAGAGTGGTAAATAGTATAGATATGCAAGAAAAAGGTATGACCAGATTTTTGCGTGGCATCTTGCTGCTCTAAATTTTGTTCATAAATGTCATGAAGGAAATTTATTGTCTACATTGATTTTTGTTTTTCTTCGCTCTGGGTCTGGGAGATGCGTATGCATTTCAATCTGGAATAGACCAGGTGTCTATCATGCCCTTCATTCTTATTGTTGTATGCTTTTAATTCTTTCATTTGAAGTTCCCATTGTTGGAACCCATCTAATACATTTTTTTTTCCTATCATCCAGAATAATGTTCTTTGATATCCCCATATCATGAGTTTCTATGAGGTTATTGAGACACTAACAGAACTTTGAGGGTCTTTCCTGACCCAAGCATCACGTGTTGTGTGGTAAATGGACTCATGTATTTTGTCTCAAATAATACTCCCTCTAGAAATTTGAATTTTTTTTATTAGTAAATTCTTTTCAATGTGTGTCTACTCAAAAAAAAAAAAAAAAACTCTTGGATTCCTTTCCTTCAAGAAATATTTGTTTCTTTTGGATCTAGGAACCTCTTTTGTTCTTTGATGCTATTTTAATATTAATTTTTAATTTTCAGGTCATCATGATAATGCAGTGAAACTATTCTGTGTAGTATAATAAAATCCACACGGATATTAACTAAAGATAAACGTAATACGTGTATCGCACGTACCCAACTAGTATATTATATATAAGGGATACGAAAATGTTACAGGACAGGACTTACGATGCAAAATAATAATGCGACAACAAACAACTGACAATCATTAATATAACATATACGTAGATCACAATTCACATACATATTTAAATCCTGCAGCCAGTGCAAGTTTGCACCAACTCGACAATATAGTTAAGTAGGTAAGGAAATATATTCTTATTTAGTAAGATTTCCAAATTATACGGACTGTCCTCGAGGAGTTGTAGTTGCCGGAGGTGGGGTATTCGAAAATAGAAAATATGGAACGATTTGTGATCCGTGGAAGATATCGGGGTTACCAGATACGTTAATGGTGGAAAATTGGGGATTTTTGGAAGAGGTGGCAAAGGGAAAGAGAATCCTTGAATGTTGGCGCCATGAGACGTTTTCGGCCGGTAGACACTGTGTTGGGGCTCGAGAAAGTAAGAGCGACGAGGCAAAGGAAGACAAACCACTTGGGAAAAGCCATGATCACTGGCAAAAACGGGGAGTTTAGGTTGAGAATGCAAAGGCCTCAAGGCCATTTTATTGTGAGGTTTTGATACGGAGCAATTATGGTTAGAGGGAGTGTTGCATTGAATTTTGTCACCCTTTCGAGGGTGTACACTTTTAGACGCCGTCAATTTGGATTCAGGAGCACTTTCTATGGTACGCTTGGTGCTTGAAATTTCTAAGAAGATAGACAAGAGCGAAGCCCATTTAAGACGAGTGCGGTTGAAGATAGACAGGGGCGAAGCCCATTTAAGATGAGTGTGGTCCATGAACCGCACTCAACTCCCGAGTAGTCTAATTAAACTTGAGCCAGACCGCACTGGCCCAAGTAAAAAATTCTATAATCCGACAGGCCTAAATTTAAAAAAAAAAATGGTTTTTGTTATCTTTAGACCCCAAAACAAATAAACAACTCTCCAGCCCAATTACATGCATTGAAATGGAACGTCTCTGCTGTTGCTGCCATTTCATTTCTAGTTTTTCCTTCGACAATTCCGAGTTCAAGTTTGACACCTCCAAGGCACTTTCCGGCGTCTTGAATCGGCACATGGAAGAACAACAGTGAAGGGAAGGTAAGCAAAATAGTCTATTATTTACTTTTTGAATATATTTTAAAATTTTAAACTATCAAAGATTTAAGTATTTCTTCAAAATATCTATGAGAATGTTAGTTTTATACTTCTTTTGGTATATTTTTTCTTTGTTTATTGTTGATTTGACAATAGTTGGAGTTTTTATTTCACTTAAAATTGTGTTTTTGTATTTTTTTTATTATTTTAGGGTTTATTCAAGATTCTTTATTTATAATGAAATTTGGGGTTTATGATTGAATTAGATTAATTTGGTATTCTATTTACTCCGTAAATTGTGTTGCCTATTTTTTTGTTAGCAATTGGCTACTAGAAGTCTATATTATATTGTGATTAATGCCACAGTGAAATATGTAACTGCTCTAAACTTAGCAACTTAAGAAGTTATTTAGTAATATACAACTTGGAATTAAGGCTTTTTTGCTTTTGAGTTTGTTTGAAATAATTTTAATTTCTTATTATATATTGTTCATGGCTTAGGTTATGGAGATATTCTTTAAAAGGTAACTTGTTCATTAGAAAATGTTGTTGAGGAAAGAAACATAGACTATATCTTTTGGTTTACAAGCTTTTGATTTTGGCATATCAGTGTAAAAAGAGTGTTTTTTGCAATGACTATTGTAAATGATATATTGTGCAATTGGAGAGGGAAAAAATTTGGACCGCACTCACCTAAATTCCTGGCTCCGCCCTTGAAGATAGATAAGGCAAATCTGAAACCAGATCTGTTACTATAGGAGGACCGGTATACGTTGCAACATAGAGAGGAATGTGATGTTGTATCCACGTTGGAGTGTTTCTCATAAAAGAGGAACCAAGTGATGTACGTACACAAAAATCACCACAACAGATTGAGCATTGGACAAGAAATCAAGGTTTGAATGTGAGAGATAATTCTAAGAACTTAATTCACAAGGAAAACTCGAAAATGTATGAAATATAGATGAAACAACAAACACGTCTCCAACTCAGTTTATACTATCAACAACGAGAAAACAACTCCTCAAAAAAACAAGCAACTTATGGAGATTTTGACACGTGTGGCGCTGTGGGCTTAGGCAGTAGGTTGCTTTGGAAAAAGACAAGCAACTTATGGAGATTTTGGCACTTGTGGCACTGTAGGCTTAGGAAGTTCAGGTTGCTTTGGGACTTCTGGATTTGGTAGAGTCGGCATTTCAGGTTTTGGAATTGCGGGCAGTTCCGGTTTTGGCATTGTTGGCAACTCTGGCTTTGGTAGTGGAGGCAACTCTGGGAGCTCTGGCTTTGGCAATGGTTGAAGTTCAGGTTTTGGCAACTCTGGTTTTGGAGGAAGCTCTGGCTTCGGTATAGTTGGCACTTCGGGTTTCGGTACTGTAGGTAACTCTGGGTTGGGCAATTCAAGTTTTGGTGGGAGCTCTGGCTTCGGCAATGTTGGGATGTTAGGTTTTGGCAGCGTCGGCACCTCAGGCTCAGGCAAGGTTGGTACTTCAAGTTTTGGTGGGAGCTCTGGCTTTGGCAGTGTTGGAACTTGAGGTGTTGTCTCCAATATATGTCTTGCTTCAATTAGAATCCAGTTTCCACTTGTTGATAGCAACGTCACCAACAAGAACAAGAAAAGAGTGGTGTGCTGATTACAATCCATCGATCAAGCAAATATCTAGTTATTCAAGAACATTTTCTAGCAAAATGGTTTACCTCAATCTGATTTATGAATGAGTACTCTTGTGACGAAGTTTATATAGACATAGGATGTGGAGAAACAGCAGAAGCGATGGTTTGGTTGGTGGGAAAAAATGTGTGTTAGTTCAACACCTCAATGATTCTCCTTCTTATTTTCAAGCTATCCATCCATTCACATCCCAACCAGCTAGCTTTCCAAGCATAATTAATTTGGCTGCAAGTGGATCTAAACAGATAAGATTTGTTATAATTTGGCACTTGTTGGACAATTGACTTAAATAGACCAGCCATTCAAATTAATTAAGTTGAGACGAGTTCTCTTCCGATCTGGTCTCTAATCACATACTGACATTTCATCTGACACATACCATATGATAATATCTCATTAGAAATCAGGCTATGTGAGAAACTCAATATTGGTTCTTTAGAAATTTTCCTTTCAATTTGAGAAAACTTCATCTACAAAAAGAGGTGTCCACCTAATTTACAAGGATAAGTTAATTAATTTATTTTAAGAAGAATAATATCTTTCATTAGCAACAAAATGGTGTTCAATTCTTATAATATAATAATTCTCTAACTATAATGATATGAAATAAGTGATGAAATTAAATGAATTTTTAAAATGTATTATTATAATTCATAATTGAGTAAAGTTAGTGGTAAGTCAAACTGTAGAAATTAAAGTGTGAATCAAATGCCCCTTAAATAAGTTGGAGAAAATTGTTTGAGAAAACATGATAAATGATAAATTCCAATTAATTGAAAATAGAATAGAATAAACGAACGGCTCTAACTAAAATGGAGGAGGTTTAAAAAAAAAAAAAAAAAGACTAACAAACATTAATAGTGTTGTGTTAAGGAACACTGCCATGACAGATTCATTGAATTAATGTTCCATGTTATTGTTGTCTAATAGAAATTCATAATAACGATTCTTATGGTAGGCTCAATCGACAATCATATATATGTTTTATAATAACCTCTTCAATTTATCTTGACGTTGGATGGACCATACACGAATATAGAACGTTAGGCATATTTTAACAATTTAGCGATGCTTCAACAGGAGGACAAGGAGGTAAGAGCACACTTATAATTTGTTCAATTCTACACGAGTGATATCAAACAGAAGTCCAAACTCAAAAGTGAATATTGAGATATCAAACAAAAATATACATGATATGTAAACTCAAAGACACTCCAATGAGTATAAATACAACACAATAAATTATGACAAAACAAGACAACTATCACACAAACAAATCATTCTGAAAGATGATTCAATGAGTTATAAGCTAATCCATAAAATTAATCATGTGAAATCCACATGGTTGAGATGACCGCAGCTCATGGAGACACTACAAGAAATTAAGTTTTTTACCCACAAATAAAATAGCCGCACAAACTATGTGTGGGTATTTAGCTAAACATAATTTTAATATGTGTGGGTAATTTAATAAATATACTTGATTTGTTAGTTGACATTTATTATGTGTAGGTAAATATTTTTAGTTATATTTAAATTTAGTAGGAGAAAAAGTTGAATTTTCATAAATTGACAAGAGTGTATAATTTTTTAATAGAATTGACGTGACATTTAGTATTATTTACATTACCCACACATATTCATACGTATTATTTATTCGTGGGTAATTCTATAAACTTTATATACACCGATTGTTTACTTGGTTTCAATATGGAGTCTAATCACCCCTACTTATAGAATAATTGTAAAATCTTATTTATATTAGCCACACATAATTATAAATGCTATTTATGTGTAGTAATTCTTGATGTTTTATGTACACGTAATACTCGTATGGCTATAACGTGATGCACGATCACCATGGATTATATCATAATTGTAAAACCTAATTTATATTACTAACATACAATTATGAATGTTTTTATGTGTGGATAATTCTTAAAATTTTATGTACGCTAGTGTAGAGAGGCTTACACTCAACAATTCTCATAAACGTAACAAACAAAAAACGGATTTAACTCATACAGAAGAATCTCTTTTTCTAATTCAAATACAATCAAGAACCCTATAATGCATAAAAAGGGACAATAAATAGATTACTCATATGGTATGTCTACTTTTTATGGGCCAAACCCACAAGAATTGTCCCGTACAAAACAAAACTGAATATATAAAGTAAAGAACTTACTAAAAATCTAAAAATGCAACATACTTTTGGAAAAATATGATGCTAGCAGTGGCAAAGCAACTAGTTTAATTCTTCTCGTTGAACTATCCTAAAAGTTAGTATCATGGCCTAAAAACGGATTGTATTCAAAAGCTATACATACTTATTTGAATACCAACAATCGCATTGTTCCATGTTTGTAGAAAAAAGGAAAAAAAATTATTGAAACTCATATGAGCTCTTTAAGAAAATCTTCAATAATTATATAGAATCCTTTTTTAAAAACTTACATAAAAAAATTAAAAGAATAAAAATATTTAAAAAGCTTATAATAGAGAATTACGAATTATTTACATGGATCCAATGTGATGCATAATTACCACAACTTTGAGGGTAACAGCGAAAAACGTATATATATTATTCATGCATAATTATAAATAAATGCAATTTATGTGGATAACTTTTATACTTAATATATACAAAAATTAATCTATATAATTACTAGATTACCTATCCCCAATTTTCAATTCCCCACAATAATTCTCTACCTCCATTCTCCGGTACCCTTCCTTTCCCCTGCTCCAAAAAAAAAAAAAAAAAAAAAAAAAAAAAAAAAAAAAAAAAAAAAAAAAAAAAAAAGAAAACAAAACAACAGATATCTGAGAACGTGAAAGGTCTGAGGAAATGGATTGAAACAGAAACTTCGAATTTGAACGGCTCTCAATCACATGTGAAATGGTGAACGGTCACCGTCTGTACCTCTACCTCTCGTGGTCGTCTAGTCTCCAGTCAGTCGCATAATGCAGCAACCAAAGCCTCAGATAAGCTAACCTTAATTCCTAAATTCCTAATTCCCAATTGACATTTGGAAATTGTTTATGTTCTTTATATTTACTTGTTTTGTGGTTTTTTGAATTACTATATTTATTCTTCCTATGAATTAGCCAAAATTTCAAGAGGAATTAGGCATACATAATGAATAATTTTTGTTACACTGTGTATTTGTTAGGGACAGTATGCATAAATGAATACTTTTGTATCAGGTTACTTCTAAACTCTTCCTGTCGTTCCCACTACTCTCTCAAGTGTCTTACTGTAAGAATCATCTAAATGATTATGATAGTTTTGACCAACAAATATATTTTAATAAAAATGTATTTCAGAAGAATCAAAATATGACGAATTTTTTCATGCCATTAGTATTTACTCTTTTTTCGTCGACTAAGGTTCTGTCACAATGAGTTTTCCTAATAAGGTTTTAACGAGGTAACATCGATGACGTATTCAAAGAATAATACTCTTTGTCCTTCACTTGGATTTTTTTGCATTATGTTTTTCCTTGTAAAGTTTTAACGAGACATATTCTTTGTATGATAAATATCTGTGACATATATGATATTAACCATCAGTATAAAACTCCTGAAGAGTTGATACTACCTGAAGCAGAATATATTTCAAAGCATTGAAGATATTGGAGAGATGTGGATGGCTAAGCATGCGAACTATTGTGGCCGAAATCAGGAGGAACAACTGTGCTCTTTTTCCTTCTATCAATTTTTGTCCCACTGGATTTTTCTAACAAGGTTTTAATGAGGCAACACTTGGACACTCTAAAGTTGATCAGAATTAATTGTATTCTTTTTCTTTAGTTTGATAAATTTTTCTCACTGGATTTTTCCCAAATAAGGTTTTTGATTAGACAATTACTATATAGAATAGTCATTCAAAGGGGAATGTTGTAAATAATTATTGTATTTAGTGAATGACAATTGTACTCCTTAAACCCTAGTCGCCATTAGTTTTCTTAGCCACCACTTCAAGTTGCTTGACTTATGCTCAAAGTCTTTCTTAGGCAACATACTTGTAAGTGTAACACAAACATCCTACGTTATGAATGAGATCTAACTTTTCTTTCTATTTTCTATTCTTTTCTTCTAGTTTATAACAATCACATATTTTTTAAAATTCATTTAATTTTCACCACCCATTTTAATTTGTGTAACTATTATAATTCTTCATTCTAAAGAATTATAATGAGAAGCAAACACCCTTTTGATTTGTTCTATATATACACAAACGAATAAAAGATATATTCTTAAAATAAATTTATCCTTGTAAAATTGGTAGACACTTTTTTTTCAAGCAAAGCACTATATGAGCTTTGATGAGGTTTTTAGGTCTCTACCTAAACTCGTCTATTTTTTTTTTGGGGGCGGACACCCTTATCATTTTATTCCATTTAAAAAACCTTTACAAAATTAAGGTGGACGCTCTCTTCGTTGGTGAAGTTTTCTCAAGTTGAAAGGAAAATTAGTTGAAAATTGAGATGCATATCCAGATCGATATTATTACCCTATACAATGTCTCATTGTAAAAGAACTCATAAAAACTAATTGCTGTGGCACTTAAAATTTTAATTCTTAGTTAATATTTCCATAAGACATGACATATTGTCTCAAAATCTACATATTGATTAAATAAGAGATGCTACAGTACAATTTGAAGGCAATTTTCCTACTCAAAATGCTTTAAGTGGGGGACTTTTTGATCATTTTAATTATTTTTGTGGTAACCAATGTGGTTACTTTGATATTTATCCCTTTTACTTTTTAATTTTTGGTCTTTGTCTGAATATTCTCTTGGCCTTTCTCTCTGTTATCGAAGAGTCCTCATTTGCCATACCATTAATGAAATGAATAATACTATATAGCACCAGTGGTGCTTGACACTAGTCTAGGTGGTATCAAATGTGTCATTAAATGATAAATGAAATTAAATGAATAAATAACGCACTTAATTCAACTTATCATGTAGTGCCACCTTGATATGGTGCCAAGCACCAGTGATGCTAAATAGCATTCCTCTAATAAAATTGATAATCAAGAGTCCTCATTTCGTTTTATTCATTCAACTCGTTTTACTTTTTTGATATATATATTAAAGTTATCAATTTCATTATATATTATCAAACCGTGACTTCTTCATATTTATTATTTGCGATTAGTTAATCTTCTTTTATTATGATGACATGACTAGTGGAAACTGACTAGTCAATAGCAATGTCACCAACAAAAAAAAGAAAAGCGGGGCATGCTTATTACAAACAATAGCTCAAACAAATGTCTAGTGATTCAAGAGACGTGGATAGACGTAAATTACTAAACCAATTTTAAGACCTTTTGCCTCTATGAGTATAGGGTAAGTCTTAAGAAGAATAGAAATATCTAGGATATTTCAAATATCAAAAAAAGTTGTGCTTATCTAACAAACAAAGTAGTGATCAAATGTAACACAAGTAATTCACCTCTGGGCTGTGAGTTACCATACTGTCAACTCATATTATACTCTATATATCTTTTAATGCACATGTCGTTCCAACTGCAAATCCAGCTGTCTTAGAATATCCGAGGAGTGTCGACTGTATTATCTTTGCCATAGGATTGCTATTTACATCCATATGACCATCCCTGGTAACAATGTGAAGTGTTGTGTCTACATTGTGTCACATGCTCTAGCATTTAATGATCTGTTGCACAATGGTTTTATTTCATTTTTCAATATTCAAATCGTGTCAGAGAAAATCAGTAGAAAAATATTGGTATTTGAATGAAGCTTATGATCTCGTAGTTTCATGTTGCATATGATACCATTTTCTATTATCATTATTATTATTTTTAATTGTTTATTAACCTTTTGAAGTGCATTCTATCTTGAGAATTATAGAAGGCTATAATATATTTGGTAGAAATGATGGAAAAGCTAAGAGTACATGCCATGTATTCTTTTTTAAAAAATTAGCTGAACAATGTGAGGCATTGTAGAGAGAAAATTCATAAATTTGCCACCTTCTGGAAGTCCCAAGCAATTTCTGCTTTTATAGTTTCTCCATTGTCACTTGAACCCTGTCCATTTTTATCAAAAATAATATTTAGCATGGTTCTTGCTTATAGTGCTAATACTAGAAAATAAGTACCTAAACAATCTTTACTACATTTTCTAGATGAGGTGCTTTTGGTTGTTTCAAAAGCTTGTGTACTTCAAGCAAATAAATTTCCAATTAATTGAAAAGAGAATAAATAAAAATGGCGAGTCTAACTAAAAATGAAGGGCTAAAAAAGATATATATATATATATATAAGTTAACTAACATGACACATTTTTTAACTATATATATATATAAGTTAACGTTAATTCTCGATTATCAAATTTTACTCATCTAATCATGTATGATGTCATTATTGTTAATATTAATTCATAATAATAATAACGATTCTTATAGCGGGCTTAATCTGTCAATTATATTCATATATATGTTTTATATTAACAAACTTCATTTTATCCGAATGTTCGATGGAGTATACATAAATAGAGAAGTGTATATAATGAGATGTCAAAACAAAAACATACATGATACGTAAACCCAAGGACACTCGAGAGAATATTATAACAGACACAGGAATACAACACTATAAATGATAACTATCACACGAACAAATCATCCTGAAAGATGATTCAATGAATTATAAGCTAATCAATAAAATTAATCATGCGAAATCCACATGGTTGAGATGATCGCAACTCACGGAGATTTCGGCACTTCTGGCACTGTGGGCTTAGGAAGTTTAGGTTGCTTTGGAACTTCTGGCTTTGGCAAAGTTGGCAACTCTGGTTTTGGTGGGAGCTCTGACTTTGGCAATGGTGGAACTTTGGGTTTTGGTGGGACCTCTGGTTTTGGCAATGTTGGCACTTCAGGTTTTGGGATTATTGGAGCGTCGAGTTTTGGCAACTCTGGCTTTGGAGGAAGCTCAGGCTTTGGTAGAGTTGGGACTTCGGGTTTTGGTGCGGTAGGCAACTTTGGTTTCGGTAATTCAGGTTTTGGAGGAAGTTCGGGCTTTGGCAACGTCGGCACCTCAGGTTTTGGAACTTCAGGCTTAGGCAGTTCAGGTTTTGGTGGGAGCTCTGGCTTCGGCAGTGTCGGCACCTCGGGCTTAGGTAGTCTGGGCACTTCAGGTTTCGGTGGGAGCTCTGGCTTAGGTAGTGTTGAAACTTTAGGTGTTGTCTCCAATAGATGTCTTGCCTCAACTGCAATCAAATTTCCACTTGTCGATAGTAATGTCACCAATAAAAACAAGAAAAGCGGGGCATGCTTACTACAAGCCATAGATCAAACAAATGCCTAGTGATTCAACTTTCAAGGAGCTTTCCACCAAAATAGTTTTGATCTCAATCTAATATATAAATGAGTATTTTCGTACTTTCTTAAGTTTATATAGACATAGCATGTGGATGGGCAAAAAAAAAAAGTTTGGTTTGGTGGGAAAAAGTGCGTGTTAGTTCAACGTCTCACGGTTTTCCTTCCCGTTTTGTAACTAACCGCCAATTCATATCCCAATCATCCCAACCGTCGCATTTAGGATCTAGACATAGAAGATTTGTCCTAATTTGTTGGACCATTGACTTAAATACATAAGGGATTCAAATCAAGTACAACAATTAGGTTGGTACAATTAATCCACGTTAGGTGAAATTTGAAATTGTACAAAAACAATATGTAAAAAAATCCTCTCGAAGTACAAAAATCAACTTCTGGAGGCTTAAAGGATGATTTTGATCAACTGCCCCTAGTTGAATAAATAGTATTATTTCTTTCAATATTGTCACGTTAATAAATAATAATGTTAATATATGGTTGTTTCATTGGCCAAATATTTGACGTAATCTAATGGCATCAAAGTCAATTTCTCATGCCCTTGATCAAAGGAATTTAATTCCCTAACCCTTGTGTAATGTTAAAAAAGTATGAAAATATATATTTGACTTGAGTTATTTGACTTGAGTTCAAGTTAGCATCTCACCACTACGATCCTTAAAATGTATTTAGAAAAAAAAAGAACTTATATTGTCAATTTAAAATTTAAAGAACCTTGTCCCGAACGGGGCAGATCAAGGGCTAGCCCATGTTGACATATTTTTCTCTTTCAAATTTACGTAGAAAATATATATATATATATATATATATATTTCACATATGCATGCCTTTAATTGAATTGAATTTCTTTTTTCATTTTAACATGTGTAGAAAAATATTTTCTAGATCCACCCTAGTTGGGGGAGAGTTAGTACCCAGTGAATCCTATTCCACTGTATCAAGGCGAGACGAGCCGTCCTAGTTTGATTAAAAAATACTGGCCAATAACTAAAATTTTAAAATGTCACAATATACCGTAGCAACTAGTTCATATGAGTTCTCTTACTTTACAAACACATTATGGTGTGGTAATTAAAATTTTTTATTTTGGAAATATAATAAAGACAGCTTATTTTAGCCCATTATTAATGTGCACACCTAACACCACCATTTACTATATATCTGAATTGGGCAAGATTTTCTACCTGATGAATCCCTATTCGGATGTATTAAGGCGAGACAATCGATCCTTTTTTATTAAAAAATATTATATTAGCCAAGAACTAAAACTTTAAAATATCACAATATGCCGGAGCCATTGGTTCCTATGAGTTCTCTTTACAAACACATTGTATCATGGTAACTAAAAAATATATATATATATATATATTTTTCATGTAATTTCTGTGGTGAACCCGAATCAGTGAAGCATACTATTTTTCAATGCCCTTTTGCCCGTAGCACTTGGAGGGAAATCAGTCTCTGAAACTCAACTAAAATGTATCTTCACGGAGACTGCTTGAAGGACATTATCTTTGGAATTACTTCAGGAGTTACTTGCCTTCTTTAACAGTGTGGTTTGTACAGCTTGGTTTTTGGGGCATGAAAGAAATAAAGATGTACATTGCTCCAGTCGACGTGAACCAAATTTGCTTGCTGTTGCGATCCAAGATTTTATTTCTTGGTCTGCGAAAGGTTTCACCCTTGTGCATGGCATTCGAAAGGCTCGTGTGACTCGGGGGTTGGCACCCCCTCTAGTATGTTTAAACTCAATGTTGATGCTGCGGTCAAAGAGACAAAAAGCTGATTTGCTTTTGGGGCTGTGATTCGTGATTAAATCAAGGATCTTTTATCAGAGTTTTTGCTACATGGAAGTCAGGCAATTTACCGGTTGAAGATGTTGAAGCGTTGGCTCTTTATCAAAGACTAAAATTTGTTGTTGAGCATAATTTGAAGATCCATGAGGTCGAGATGGATTGCTTACTTGTCGTCCAATGCTTAAACACAAATTTGGAATTCCATCCTAATGCATTTATTCTCAGTGAGATTAAATCGCTTTTGGCACTTATGGCTTGTGGACCTTGCAAATTCATTTGTCGCGAGGCAAATGGAGTTGCCCACACCATTACCAAACATTCACTTTCTTTTGATTTTTGTTGTAATTGGACTAACAAAGTTCCTCTTTTCCTTGTCTCGGCTATCCACCATGATTTAAATGAATGAATTTTTTCTCTTTCAAAAAAAAAAATATATATATATATATTTTAGAGCAAAATAAGCTGTTATCACATTCCAAAAATATTTTTTTTCCTTCAATAAAAAAAAAATGATTAAAGACGACCTCTGTCTCAATTATTTGGTTCCATGTTCATTTTTAAGATGTCTCAAATATATAGTCTTAAATATATATTAAATAGTCTAATTTACATTACTTTACAAATCTAACCCTATTTAATATTTTAATTATAACTATCAAGTTTAAATTCGACTCTTTAGAAACACGGACCACAATATTTGTCTTTTCATCACATTTTTTAATCCTTGTGAAAAAGCAAATAGAACCAAATAATCCGTACGGACGTAGTAAAACTTTTTGTAGCATAATATTTTTTGTGGATATATGTTATCTCAATTCTCAAGTAATGCTTCTCCCAGTTTGAGAAAACTTTTCCAACAAAAAGATTATACGCAGAGTACATCTTTTATTAGCTTGCATATATGTAGAATAAATGTCGTTTTCAATTTCCAAAAATATAATGTGGTGAAAGTAGAAATTTTATATAAATTTTAATTATAATTTTAATTTAGTGGTTAAGTTGGATGTGGATGAAAGTATAATGAAATCAACAGTACTTCGGAAGGTGCCGTTATAAGACGTCCTATCCCATTTGAGTTCATCAATGTTCATTAAAAGATCGGGTATCGGAGTTGTTTTAAGCATTTCAACAATTATTGGCTAGGCTTGAAAAAGAGAATATGGATGCAGCGTCACTTCGTTTGATCGATGCTACCCGAGTGACATAAACCAAAAGTGTATATATAGAGATATGAAACAAAAGTGTATATATGTGAACTCAAAAGACACTGGAATATAACACTAGTAATACAACACACTAGACGAATATGATGATAATACAACAAGAGAGGTAACGACTGTGAGACAAACAAATCATCCCGAAAGATGATTCAATGAATCATAAACCAATCCAAATATAAATTAAATTAATATCCAATCCTATGAAATCCACATGGTTGGAATGAGCAACTCATGGAGATTTTGGCACTTCTGGCACCGTGGGCTTAGGAAGTTCAGATTGCTTTGGCACTTCTGGCTTCGGCAAAGTCGGCAATTCAGGCTTTGGGATTGTGGGCACTTCGGGTTTTGGCACTGTTGGCAGATCTGGTTTTGGTAGTGGAGGCAACTCGGGTTTTGGTGGAAGTTCGGGTTTTGGCAATGTTGGCACTTCAGGTTTTGGGATTGTTGGGGCATCGAGTTTCGGCAACTCTGGCTTTGGAGGAAGCTCAGGCTTTGGCAGAGTTGGCACTTCGGGTTTTGGTATGGTAGGCAACTCTGGTTTGGGTAACTCGGGTTTTGGAGGAAGTTCTGGCTTTGGCAATGTTGGCACCTCAGGTTTTGGAACTTCCGGCTTAGGTAATTCAGGTTTTGGTGGGGGCTCTGGCTTAGGCAACGTTGGAATAACTTCTGATTTCGGTGGAAGCTCTGGCTTTGGCAGCGTCGGAACCTCAGGCTTAGGTAGTGTTGGAACTTCAGGCTTTGGTAGTGTTGGAACTTCAGGTGTTGTCTCCAAAAGACGTCGTGCATCAACTTGAATCATACTTCCACTAATCGATAGCAATGCTATCAACAATAACAGGTAAAGAGAATTGTGCTTCTTACAAGCCATCGTTTTGCAAAATAACAAAGTGAATCAATCGGAACACTTTCTAGCAAATTTCTTCAATCCTGAAACTGATTTATGCATTAAATTTTAGGCACTGGATCGAGTTTATATAGACACGAGAATTGGAGAAACATCAAAGTTTTGGTTTGTTAGGTTGGAAAAAAAATCACTGTTGTTTGAACTTCTCAATGCTTTTCTTTCCAAAATCGTTTATCAATTCCTATCTACCTATCTAATTATTTGCCACGTACACATATACACGTAAAATGGAGATACTAATCTAAGTCGTATTGTTATTCGTATATATCGTATTAATTTATTTTAATTTGTCATTTGGGTGTCATGCATGTGTTGATCAAACAGATAGGTACCGTCATCCATTTTCGGCCATTTTGTTTCGGGGAGCTCGGGGTGAAATTGATTTGTAAGTTTGATCTAGAGCTTTAATTCACATGTGAGACCGTACCAATTATATATATATATATATATATCAAGAAAATTACTAGAGGAGAAGACCATAAGATGAATTACGCAAAATCAAATTAAATTAGAAGAATTTTTTAAAGCTCCCAATATATTATGAAAATCATATTGGATGAACCGGTTCAATTGAGAAATCGAGAATTAATAATTATGAAATATCAGTCAAATTGGCAAACGCCTAGCTGAATTGGTAAAAACTAGGAAAAGCAAGCAAAACATTTAAAAAAAATGAATAAATTCTCAACTTGACGATATTTTTAATAGTTTGTGAAAACCGTTTATAAACTATCTTTTATTTAAAAGTAGAAATAGATTTTTTTGAGAAGGAGTTGTTAAAAATATGTGTAATATATGTAGGTTCTGTCAAAAATATGTATGTAATAATCAATTTGAACAAATTGTAATTTTAAATAGAATATGGTTTTGTGATTTGTGAATATGCACCAAGTCCTCAAAAGTCGGGGAAAATATATTTTTCTAAGGGACTTAGTTTTTTATTTACTTGGCAATCTGATAAGAACCAATCTGATGAGAACCATGATAGATCAATGCCAACAAAACCCCCCAAAATATTGAACCGAATCCAAGAAAGTTAAAATCGGTTATTTTGACCTAAGAACCTAGTTTCATGATCCAAGAACCTATACATTATTAAACTTTAAACTCAATGAAATGCGAAAATGAGAATCGAACTCAGAATGATGAATCAACCCTAGAAGTTAAAGTTCAATAACGAACTTTGAAGAGAAAAGAATAAATCTTCACATTTGATTCAAGCATTTGAGAATAATAATGAATGCATGTATTAGTAGTCTTTCTATGGAGTCCATTAGACACCATTTATGGTGTCCAATAGATTATGTGACAGACCCTTATTCGACACTCCATAAAATACATGCACGTACTAGTGAGTAGTATTGATCTAAGCATCACGCGGGAGCCAAAAGAAACGAAAAATAAAAGAAATTAAGAGATTTGAAATTTGAAGATAAAAAATCCAACACTAGTTCACATTACTGCAATGCGGGAGTACGGGATGAGAGCAATACGGCCGCATCGCGCTAATGGCCTCCCTAGTGCGTGGTCTTTTCTGCGGCCGGAATCCCCGACGCTCTTCCGATCTGCTACATCCAGAACGGATGCTGTGTTTCCTGTCCATATTGCGGCCGCATGGGCTGATCGCATGCGGCAGCATTGCATATTTTGCTGCCCAGCCCAGAAATTGCTCCTCCCCCCGAACTTTCTTGTTTTATCCCTAGTTGCTCCCCAAGGTTCCAAGAATGAAAATTTCGGCCTCCAACTCCAAATGTTTGTGCGATTGGTCCTTAACCTCTGTCAACTTGATTGACTTTGACCCTTCATCAACCAATCCAAGTCCGGAACTGGATGTTTCTTCCATTTGCAACCTAGTCCAAAACTTTTGAGCAAGTCCCATTTTCTTCAATTTTGGTTCAATTTGGTTCTTAGAACTCTAAAAAAGCATGCTCTGGCCGCATCTTTGAAAATCTTGATAATTTTAATTTCATATATCGATCCAACCCATGCAGGTGGTTTGTCCGTTCTCATCACGATCCCATACTTCTTATTATAAATTTACCTTTTTGTAAAATGCATCTTAGAACTTATTTTCTATATAGTTCAATTTCAATACATAGTTTAATTACCAAAAAAGTGCATTCAAATTCTATACTTAAAATTAGATTCACTGTAACGTGTGATAGTAAGTTGTCTCGTAGTTGGCATAATATTTCATTTTGAATAATTAAAATATTTGAAATATTTTTTTGCTATGTAATATCATTTCATAAGCTTATTTTTTATTTTTCAAAAAGTCCAATTACATTTGGATTTTTTTTTTTTATATAAGTGACTGCTTAAACTAATAATCCAATAGAATGATTGGTATGACATTATCTGCTCATATATCTTATGTCGTCCGCTTCAATTTTAAAACAAATGAACAAAAAACAAATAACTATTCTCCTATTGATGAGTGTAAGTTGTCATCGACGCAAGGTCCATATTCATGTGAGCAATTGTAGCACCATGAAAGTATGCGTTGGGACAAGATGGAAAATGTTAACAAGTGATACCAATGGAAAGTAAGTTACCAAACAGACCCTAAAGTTGCATAGTGTCTCCTATTGGGAGAATTTGTACCACCAAATCTATATCTATATATACATAAAGAGAGGATAGTTTCCTCTTTATTTTTTCCCGCCTATTTCACTTTCTAAATCTGAAAAATTTATCATGGCCATTGATTTTAGCTCTAAATCTTGGCCATTCATATTCATTTTAGTTTTTAATTTTATTTATCTTTTTAATTTATTACCAGTTTATATCTTCCCTTGTTTGTCTTACACTTTCATTTTTATATTTTGTTTCCTTTTTTTATTATTTATATAGATATGTGTGATTTAATTTATTATTATTACCATATTTTCTAATTTTTAATCCCAATCACCAATTAGATTTTATTTTATCTGAAAATATCTTTCTTTCTTTATTTACATTTTCCTTCTCTTCCTCTACTAAATCTCATTTTATCTTCCTTTAAAAAAAAAACCTTCATTTTATCTAAAAACATTTTCTACTCATTATCTTGAGGAGTTTTATTTTCGATCGATTTTCTTAATTTTTGGTTCGATTTACCTCAAACCGTCATATTGGTTCTAAATTGGTTCCAATATTTACCAATGTTTAGAAAATCAGACTTACCATTAAATAGGAAAAACTAACAGTTCAATATCAGTAGAACGATTTTAATTAAATAATTGAAAATAAAATTAATTTGTACCTAAAATAATGTTGAAATTTTAGTCCCATTTTAAAAGCTATTGAAAATATGACTTTAAGCATAGAAAGGGGATCCCACATTGGTTATTTAACTAAAAGAATTGAGAATGCACGCATATATTAAGCTATTAAAGAATGTTTTTACATAATAGGGTGTAACACTTCGTGTAATTTCTCTACTTTAATAATGACACATTCGGAATAATAATTGGTACTAACATTCAACTATAAGTAATCGGTGAATAAATCTTATAATTGAATGACTAGTCGAGACATTTTATAAGAATTTGAAGACATTTTGTTTGTTTGACGAAAATAAAATGATTACTCGAATTTATATTAATTACTCCATCGAATACGGAGAATTGCTAAGAGAACAACTAAGCTCAATCTGGTAGTAAATTTTGGGACCGAGGAATGCTTAAAGTAAAAATGCGGTGTGTCACTAGTATAGTCAAAAATATAAGAACTTAATTATAGAGTAAAATAAGAAAGAGGGGTTTATCAAGAAATAAGTGGAAAAAATCTAAAGACACTTGTATCAAATAGGCATTTCCCGCATGAATTGAGTCTATAACCCACACTTGGCGTCTTAATTTAATATGAAGGATTCTTATACCTCTAATTGGACTTATTGTTGTTGGATAATTGCAAAGTATCTAGGATAAGTGGGAGCTTTTTTATGGATGGAACTCAAAGACTTTAGAAAACAAGTAGAAAAAATTCATCCATAAATTGTACATGGCTTTTAACACTCCCAAAAGACCTTCAAAAGCCTTTTTTTATCTCTTCAAACAAAGTATCTTTCATATTCATATATTACTCACATTCTAAAAGCTATTTTTGCTTGAATATATCAAGAATTTGGAGGTATTTTGTCACTCACTAACATCCACTCATCTTTAAAGATATAGCATGTAACATCCCGAAAATTTCTACAAATTAAGGTAAGCAACGAAGTTGTTGCTTTGAAAGAATTACTTGAATATTATTGTAAGATTGCTTGAAGATTGGTATTGAATTGACGCTAAAGAAAGATCTTGGTTGATAATTGACATAAACTAAAGTGTAATGACTTAATTGACATGAATTGAAGAGCGTGGACTTGACTGAAAGATAATGCAAGGGGAAAGACTTCTTGGGCAATTTCCCGACAAGTGTGCGGCGCCACATCGCGCCACTTGTCACGAGGTGATTTGCGCCACTTGTCATGATGTGATTGGCGCCACTTGTCATGATATAATTGGTGGAACTCAAAAGTTATTAAAATTAGCTAAATCCTAACTATTATATATAGGAAGCTAGGAATTTCATTTTTCCTCTCAAACCATTTCTCTTTTCTCTCCCGAACCCCAAAATTCGTCCAAAATTGCCATGGGAAGGA
>CAVNYN010244536.1:0-10154 GCA_963692815.1 Nyctanthes arbor-tristis | reverse complement strand
TGGTAAGTGTGGGTTAAGTCATAAGTGTGAAATGACAAAAATGTGTGAATAAAGTACCTGGTATTTGGGTACTAATGGAGTATTAAATTTTTCTTCTGGTGGTGTTTGAACATGTTTAACGTCAAGTCCCGACTCTCCATCACTATGCATTTGCTCCTCTTGGCTGTTTGAAACGTGAACGAGAATTTTCTGGTTAACTTTTTATTTTTGACAACAAACTCCATTAAACAATCCATAATGTTTAATGATGTGTTGCTTAAGGACGTTTGAATGGTTTAACATTAGAAATGATGTGATGATATCATTTCTATTAGAATTCTTGTAAGCTTAACTTTCAACTTTAATATATCAACTATAAGTGACAGTTTCTTCATGTTGTCGTTTATGCGTTATGTTCCTGGAAAAGAGAAGAGAAAAAAAAAAAAAAAAAGGTGAAGGGTTGAATTAATGGAAATTTGGGTGTAAAATTTTCAAGGATTATGCTACACATCCACCTTAACCCGATATATAAAGAATTCATTTGGGTAAACGTGGGGTGGACATATATTATTATCCAACTTTCAAAGATTCTTTGACGTATATTTGACCAAATCTAGGGTTTGTGCCGCTAAAAACGAAAATCAAGTATTTAGTTGTGCTTTCTGAAAATTTTTGAAGACCTCGAGAATATGTTCAAAAACCAGTGATTGTACTTCTAATCTGTTGATTCTCCCTCGTTACTATAATTTCAATAGATAATGAGGGGTGATGAAATCTAATGGAGGCTTGAAATGTAAATTTAATTGAGTATTATGGTGGATGAAATCCTTATCTTTATCTTTATGATTATATACTATTATTATCTATATATTAATTAAATGAAAGAAGCTGTGGTTTAAATTTACCTAAGTTTTCTTGCCATTTTTCTTAGAATTGGAGACAATTTGGTAATTTTTTTTAAATGTAATAATCGGTGCGGTAAATACTTTCTATGCTTATTTTTTTTTAAATTTTCTATTTGAGTTATCTCCAAATTTTTTGAGTTATCTCATCTTCATAATTCTATCTTATCTTCGTAATTATATATCTTTATTTATCTTATATTTATTTTTTTTAAATCTTCCTTTCATTTTCATGAAAATCTAGTAATTAAGAGGGAATTTATTTATGGTTTTGAAAGTTGATTAGGATATCATCATACTACATGGGTCTGACACATATAAATAAAGTTAATATAATTGTTGATTTTTATGAATTGATTATTTATACTATATGAAAAAATTAAAATAAAATATAACTATGCTTACAAAAAAAATAAAATACAACAATTAATAATTAAAAATTTTAAAAAATAAAATAAAAAAGAAAGAACTATCTGTCCATGTAATCTTCTTCGTAAACAAATATATGATACTATATTACGATATCAAGTTTTTTAATTTTTTTAAATAATTGTAGGCATCTAATTTCTTAAATCCTTATAATAAATTAAATTATTTTAAATTATTCTTCCTGTGTATCGCACAGATGAAAAACTAGTTTATATATTAAAGTAAGATAGTGATATATTGCATCATTTTAGAATCGAGAAATATGCAATATTGGTTTGTGGTGTCTAATCGAATACTTGCACAAAAACTTTAACATAAGCCAACATGTGATGGCAAATTGTAAGAGTTTGTTTGAAGCTCTTTATTTTTACAATTTATAAAGGGAATTTATAATGAGTGAAAATAAGTGGTGGATATTTAATTGAAGTTTGAAATGTGTAGTGATTGTTGAATAGTTATTAAATCAACAATCAAATCATAATAGGCAAATTTATAAGTGGAAAAAATAAAGAGGTTCAGGATATCCATAAAAGTGTAGTCTGCAAAATTGTGTTGAAAATTAAAGGGTAAAAAAAAAGTTTAGGGCCCGTTTGGTTTGTGTTATAATTAGATTGTGTTATAATATATTTTGAATTTTGAATGTGTCCTAACGTGATTAGTTAAATTTTGTTGAAAAGTGAAAAAATGTATTTTGATGTAATGAAATTATAATAGATTCCTATTATAACACGAACCAAACGGGACCTTAGTTTTTCCCCTAATCCCCTCTTTTTAAATAAAAAATTATTTCATTTCAAATCTTGAATGACAGTAATTTTGACCAGTGCAATGCTGTAAAAATCGAAAATGATGGCATGGCAGTATTAACACGTGTTCAATCTGTGCTCCCTGTTATCCTCGTCTAGTAATTTTAGCCGGTCAATAAAACTGGAATAATGCCGACCGACCGGTCAAAGACATATGTCGACAGAACTCCTGATGCGTCGTCTTATATTGTCAACTCTCCTACACCCACCGCATTCAATTCTTTACCTTAGTCTTCAATATAAAATGACTCACTCTCCATTTTGGCATTTTTGTTGGAATTTTGCCATATACGTACATTACTTCCAACTTAATACTCGTTGGGCGTCACTGTTGGAGAGAGACTCGCCAACACGTTCGAAAATTTTCCATTTTTTTTCTTTTTTTACCGTACCAAATGGTAAAACTTTTCTTGTGTAAGTGTCCGATTTTCCTTTTCAGCGTGCTAACAAAGGAAGCAAGCATTTAAAAGAGGCACACTCAATATAAAAGCCCCAAAATCTAGCAATGCACACATTTTCTGTCAAATTATGAAATTGTGCTTGATTGGTGAAATTCAAATTATGATTCATTGGTTGCGACCACATTTCACCCTTGTCATGATATGAAGAGGGCTGCCAAGAGGAGCAAGTCTACATCGAGCAAGTTGACTCACTTTATGCTCTGGAAGGAGTTCACTATTACGGCCCGATAGTTGTATTTACTGTACGTCTCGAACATAGACTTTCGAGTCCAAATGTTTTCCCATAACAATAGTAATAATTTATGCTTATTTATGCAAAAGGATCCTGACATTTTAAGGTCGCTATAAAAATAGTCCTTTTTAACTGGGGAAAGAAACCATTTCTATGGAGGGAAGGACACACATGAACTTTACCTTCCGGCAAAATACATCGAGCAGATGCCATAAAGAACATGCAATGCAAGGATGGAGTACTACTTCAACCGTACAGCAAATGGAAGGCTAAAACACTGTCTAAACCTTTTGCTTAACCTTCCTCAAGTAACGAAGATCCACACTTAATCCCAGTTTTAACACACTGTAGATATAAAGTGTACATATTCTAATTTAAAACAGTTTTAACACAGCATTTGCATAAGAAAAATGTTATTTGTACATATAAAGTGTACATATTCTATCTATTCCCCCATATAAGCTTAAATGTCTTTTGCCTCCATCTTCTTGGAATGACAACTTTTGAGGGTGTGTACAAATTTTGTACACCTTATATGTACAAATATTAGTTATCTTTACATAACGCCTAAAAATTGAGCAATACACACGTCTGCCAAATTATGAAATCATGGTTGAAGAAGTTCAAGCACAAGTAATTTTTATCTTACTTTTATTCGAAGATCTGGCGGGACTAGAATTCACTGTTTGCATCCCCATTTTTCGGCCTTTTTTTCTCATGAAGAACTAGAGTAGTTACATTTGCATTACGCAAAGACTAGAAAGAGATACATTATAATCTAATTCTTAAAAACTGTAGTATTATGTTATCTTCTCGTATATGAGCATCTGTTAAGAACCAAGTGATGTGTTATATATGACCCTGTCCACCAGAGGATGTTACTCAACGGATACACAATCTCGATCTCTTATTCTTTGAAATGAAGCAGCCAAATGAAGGAAATTTCCCCAGATTCACGCCACATGTACAAGAGGACTTTATGACACGATGTCTAGAATTATATCATTTCCCTTACAGCAAGTTGACAAAAGAAATAAGATATCTTCTTGTTATTACATAGACACATAAGATGGGAAGCCATCAACCAACATAGATTCCAAAGTGATAACACAAGGGACATGAAAACATTATTCAAACAAACTTCTGAATGACCATCATTAGTTACATAACTATGATTCCGTAATCTGAAGCTACAGTTTTCCCTTCAACAAAAGCTCTGAAACTAAACAACAGCAAAGACAATATTTTTTTCTTTTTTCATTTTTTTTTTTTCATTTTTCCTCCAAATTTTTCAAGAACTGAAACTAGAAGGCAAACAGAAAGAGAAGTAAAAAAAGATGAGCTGGCTGATTTAACAACCAGACCAAACATCATATGGTTCAGATAAATTGATGGCAAAGGCAATGCAACACCACTGTTAATCCCCATCACACTTAGTAAAGGACCGTGCAATGCCCATAAATGCAAGAAAATATGACATTTTTCTGCCTCATAAGCCAGGATATAGTTGTTTCAACACCAATTTCATATTTTACCCCGAGATGTTTAATCATTGTAACCCTCCAGACAGAGCGCCTGAAATTCCTGTCAAAGCAAGATTATGCAAGCAATAAGATACAGAGAGTAAAGCACAACAGAAGTCCCTAAGATAAAATAGCAGTGAACTCAATAAGGATAAATTGTTCTTGACCGAGATCACAAGCAAGATAAACTTGGACAGTACAAGCATTTATAATTTTGGAATGATTGCTAGACCATGAATTACAGATAAATTGAAAGCTTATTCAATTATATACATGCATAAAAATGCACAGAGTGCTCTGACTCACTAGGAATACCTCTTTAAAAGCCACTTTGAGGTCACCGGCAGTAGATAGCCTGATCTATGTGTGGAGGAATCTGCTTGATCTCTGTCCCAAGTTCTTGCTCAATCCTATACCTGCAAGAACACAGAAGCAAGAAAAAGCATGAGGAAAGCTATATAACGCGCACGGCCCTGATAAACTAGGGTTATATTGTCATAAATCAAGATCTAGCATGCATACAAATTGAAGCGGTCCTCGTAAGTAATCAAGTTCACAGCCAAACCAAGATGTCCAAACCGTCCAGATCGACCAACCTACAAATTGAATAACGCATTTGTAAGAAGATCACACATAAGCAAGGATGGTACAAGGGCCAAGAATCTAAATTAACGTACCCTGTGAAGATAAGTTTCTGAGTTCTTGGGAAAATCAAAATTAATAACTACATTTACTGCTTGAATATCTATCCCTCGCGTGAATAGATCTGAAAGTTGCCAGCAAAGGAAAACAACAATTACACGACAACGGACAGAAATGAATGCAAAGACACAAGCTCAATCTTCTTTTCTCTCCTTTTTATCTTCGATAAATAAAAATAGTGACCAGCCCAAATTGAAATTCCAAAAGGGGAAAAATGGACTAAAAATCTAGATTCAAACTAATGTTTCACCAGATCCTCACCACATCCATAGAGACCCTGATCTGGAGCTAGTCATTAGGCGGATAAACTACCAAGACTACATTATAGCAGTGTGATAAAAGTCACTTTCCAGAAATCATTGGACGTTTTAAAAATGTCAGAAAGAACTCTAAAGAACTATTTAGTCCATCCAAAATCATGTGATCAAGATGCGCGGTGAAAATTAGATTTAGCATCAACCAGATCTCCTACTTTCCACTTCAATAATAAGAAAGTAATCAAGTGGCTTTAAAGCCTGTAGGTGGCAGCAAGCATGCATATCATACTGACCATAAAGAAGTTATACACAATAGATTAGCAAGAACCAGAGGGGGGGGGTGATTTCTGGCAAGTATCCCAAGTATCCTTATGCAAATCTATTGACCTTAGCTTCAATGCTCAATTAAGTGCCAAGCATTGTACCTCTAAGCTTTTAACCGTTCGGCTATGCATAAGCCTCAAAAGAAACAAAATAAAGTCATTCGAGAAAATGCACATAGAACCACAAAAATATGCCAATGGTATATGTCGACCATCTTGAAAATACCAATAAAACCCAACCAAATAAGAATCCAACTTACAATTAAAGATCAAGTAGGGCAAGCAAAAATACGTAATCAAATTAGTTCAATCAACAAAAATCATATTATGTTTTCTACCATACCTTAAAAAGCCAAAAAGTCTATCACATCAATTCAGAGAGGGGTTATTGATTTATTACACTTCATGTCAAGAAGGTTAGGTTTCCTGCTTCAATTGCTCTACTCTTCTTTAATTCTATACTTCTTACCTCCTAGTTTTTAGGATTGGGTTGCCCCTCAAAATATTATAGGCAATAGAAAAACCTAGCTGCAACATGAGGCCTCCTAGTTTTTAGGATTGGGTTGTCCCTCAAAATATCATAGGCAATAGAAAAACCTAGCTGCAACATGAGGCAAGAAGCACAGAAGCATATGCCATGTGAACAATACTAACATGTGAGGTCCGATCTGCTTCATGAGTTTCTCATATAAGATGCGCCTCAAGGTGATGTGTAAGCCTCAAGCGCATTGTGGACAACATAACCAATAACACCAATCAAGATACAATAATCATTGCAGACAATTCACATTACTAACAATTGCGAGCTGTAAAAGTGCAGTTATGGCAAGTCACAAATGTAACGGTTAGTACCAGTACAGACAAGATTCCTGCAGGCACCATTGCGGAAGTCATGAAACACTCTGTTCCGATGATTCTGAAGCATCTTAGCATGAATATAGAAGCAAGAATAGCCGATCTCCGTGATTTTCTTAGCAAGAAGTTCAACTCGATTCACGGAATTGCAAAAAATAATAGATTGGTTTATTTGGAGCTGCAGGAAGGAAGATTAACAGTACGTGACTTTCTAAGCAATTTATCTAAAATATGAAGATGAGCATGCTGTATAATAAATTTAAAAATGCAGCTTTAACCTTAGAGAATAGGGTATTGAGGCAGTGAACTTTCTGTCGTTCTTCAACAAAAGCATAATATTGTGTTATACCCTTTAAGGTAAGCTCATCCATAAGGTTGATGATATAGGGTTTCTGCAAGTATCTATCTTTGAAATCTTTCACAGTCACAGGAAAGGTTGCAGAAAACATTAAGATCTGACGCTTTGCAGGCATAAACTGAATTAACTGCTCAACAGAAGGTTGAAACTCCGGTGACAAAAGCTTATCAGCCTGAAAAACGTTAGCACAGAGAAAACCGAATCATATCTTGAAACAAAGGCAAGATCAAATCACGTCATATTAACAAGCTTGCCCATAAAAACACATTCTTTCAAAGCAGAAAGCAGGAGGAATAAAATCTATACTAAATCTAATATTCCAAATCTGCCACTTATAATGGAAAGCAATAACATCAGGAGACCTTCATGTATGCTGGCATACATGGCAGCCTTTTTAGCTGCTTTCCAGCTTAGTTAAACATGCTCCTTATGTACAGAAGACAGGATAGATAAATATTTATATTCTCCCAAACTTCAAAAGTAAGGCGCGTTTCAAAGATCACCATAACTAGGAGGTGCCCAAATTCAGTGTTCTTTCCTTTTCACTGTCATACAATTTAGGACCATAAGTACATGTATAGGGAGATCAGTACTACTCAACATCTGCAAAGTTGCAGCAAAAAAGAGGACGTGTAAGCACATTTCCCTACCTCATCCATTATCAGCATAGAGCAATCTTTTAAAACACAAACGCCCTTTTTCGTAAGATCAAGAATTCTTCCTGGTGTTCCAACAACTAAATGAACTGGTTGATAAAGACGCATTATGTCATCTTTTAAGCTAGTTCCGCCGGTAGTAGCCATGACTTGAATTTTCAAATGCTTCCCAAGTTCTTTACAAACTTGTGATGTCTGAAGAGCCAATTCTCTTGTTGGAACAAGAATAACAACTGAAAGAATGCAAATTGGTTAGATCCCATTGATGACTGAATATAGTAGACCAGATAATGACTATAAAAAAATACAATAGAAGCGAAGCAAGAAAATAAATGTTTCAGGTTGATCAATAGTTAACAACGTGTCAACATCTACCTCAACAAACGACAAAATATTATGATTTATCAACAATATCCCTCCATTTATCTACAGAATAAAATCATAAAAGGCAGCAAGACATAACTGACTATTATCGAGTATAATAATGATAATTAATATAATATGCATTCATCTTAACAACCACTTCAGCACCCAAACTGCATAAGTTCTAGCTTATCTTAATAACAATAATAATAATAATAATAATAATAATAATAATAATGTAATTGATCATAACTCTCCTAGAAATGCAAAATCTGAATTTGCTAAAGAGCAATGCTACATAGCACCACCGCATAAGTTCTAGCTTATCTTAATAACAATAATAATAATAATAATAATGTAATTGATCATAACTCTCCTAGAAATGCAAAATCTGAATTTGCTAAAGAGCAATGCTACATAGCACCACCGGTGCGGTGGTGCTGAGCAAAAGTCCACATGGCATCATATAATCAACTGGCTCACATGTGCTTGCCTTCAAATTCAGCTATCATTTATCGCCATGTATACTGCCACATAGACTGGCCAGTGGTACTACATAGCATTATTCTTTGCTAAAAGGTAAATTTTGCTCCAAAAGGAACTGTAAAATGCGACACATAAAAGAATCTTTAAATGGATAAAGACTGTAACCTTGAATAACATTGTTATCGTGATCAATTTTCTCCAAGGCAGGAATGCAAAAGGCAGCAGTTTTCCCGGTTCCATTTTTGGCTCTGGCTAAAATATCGCTTCCGGTAAGAGCAATTGGAATACTCTCCTCCTGGATCGGCGAAGGCCTCTCAAAGCCCTTCTCATATATTCCCATAAGAAGCTCACGTTTCAAAAAATAATCTTCAAATTCATTTCCTTTGGTAGCTGTAACATCCTATAAGATAATCAGATTATTAATCTAAACTACTTTTATTTCTTACTGATAAATTTAACAGTCAAACAGGAAATATGGCAGAAATAAGCACACATCTCTGAAAGTCAGTGGACTGACTATCCAAAAAGTACTACCTGGTATAGTCACCCCGTTAACATTACCTAACAGCATTGCACAAATAATATGTAGATAAATTAAGTTTAAAAAGCAAGAAATTTGTAAACTATACAAGCTCCAGTTATTCCTAGCAAATTTACTCCAATATGCGCTTCCTGTGATAATCCAATACAACAAAGCAAAAACAGTTTAAAGCAGGAAGAAACATCAGAGACAAATTTTAGGATTCTAGGCAGCTAAAGCACTATCTAAGAGATCGCATGCAGGATTGCTGAAAAAAGCTTTAAATGCATATAAACAACCCAACGCTTGTATAAATGAAACAAGCGGAAATGAGGGGTGAAGAAAGCGTGGTCAATGATTGTAAAGAAAATAATGACCATTAAACAACGGTAGTCACCACAGAACTTCAAAATTTCTGAGTGAAGAAAAAAATAAATGTCAATTATTATATGTCACAGAAAATAAATGAACACAGCAACACAGAAAAGCATGCCGTCAAAATGCTTTACTTCTGTTTTGTAACGGGTGTCCGGCGGTGGCAACTTTAACCTCGTCTTCCAATCTTGTGAGCTGATATAATAAAAAAAGAAAAGAATAATCATTAATAAGTTCATGTCTTGATTAAAAAGAAGATTCATGGAGAACTTTGCACAATGGTCAGCCCAAAAGAATCCAGATTACAGCTTAGCGCACTAAACAATTATGGTTCCAGGCCAACTAAATCCAAGTCGACCCAGTATCATAAAGATCTATGCCGTTGAACCATTAAATTCTGCTTATCCCCTCTCAGCAGTTCTCGTAGGGGGCAGAAAACCCAAAATGCCCCTCCACCCCCCCACCCCACCAAAAAAAAAAAAAAAAATCCAAAAACACCCCTTGAATGCCAAATAGAAGTGCAACTTTGCGGTGCCAAAAAATACACTTTTTTTTTTGGGGGGGGGGGAGAAGGCTATAATTACCAAAAATTGTCCAAAATTGTCGTCTTTTTTTCCCCTCTCTTTTTTATACAATTTGAACAGCCATACATGTTGAAAACCAACAACAGGTCTCGCACTCAAATATCATTTTCAAATCACAAAAAATTGGTCTTGATAACCCAAAGACTAGAGCTTGTTTGATTCTCTTTATCAATTCTCTTTATAATTTCACCTACCACTGATTTGACAGCTATTCATTTATAACCACAAATTTCAAACTTCTATTAAATTTACACCACTCATTTCACCTTATTATAATTTCTCATTATAAACCAATGTTAATAATGAGAATCAAACAGCACTAGATTTTGCATTTGAATATATT
>CAVNYN010244535.1:0-44159 GCA_963692815.1 Nyctanthes arbor-tristis | reverse complement strand
TAAAGTCGCTACAACCATACAGAATTTTCACTCGCCAAAACCCACCCCCCAAGTATCACAAGAAAAATATACCAAGTTTTACCGCATCTACCAATTTCTACCCTTTGCCTAACCAGCGAAGAATTAAAGAAATCCCAAGACGCTAAGCTACTATTTTTCTTCACAAGACTCTATGACCCGACTCAAGTGGCGTCCCGAGTTTTACCACACCTAATTTTCTACCATTTGAACAAACCACAAAGAGTTACAAGAAAACTCTTCAAGGTGCTAGACTCACTAATTTTTCTCTCAAATCACTTGTACCACTTGTGTATAAAAGAAGAAGAAAACATCTCTATTTATAGACTTCGTTTCCTTGGAAGACAAGACAATCCTTCTATGATTTGGATTCCTTTTCCTCCTAAGATTCTTCTTCTTTCCCTTTCCTTTTCCTTTTCAACTTTGGATTATTTTTTATAACAAACCCAACACAAATAACTAAAGACATGATCTTGAAAAGCAAGAAGAAAATGGAAACGAAAATGACAACCTGATTTTGTCTGTTCCAAGCTGCTGTTGCTGCTGTTCCGATGGTTGCTTCTCTAGTTACTGCTGTCACGGTGGCTTCTCTGGGCACGCTTGACCTCTGGTGTCTACTTTGGGCACCTAATTTTGGGCGACGTTGGGGGAAGGGTTCATTGTGCTAATCACTGGGGTCTAGGAACGGGTGCCCAAATTCAAAATTTTTGAATTGGGTGAATTTGCTTTGTTGGAGGTGTTTTAATTGGATTGGGCCCAAACCATTTTCCACCTGGCAGTCCACCTTGGCAGATCTGTCTCCAAATGGAGACAGATTTGTTTTAATAGAAACACCCTCATAAAGATACATAAGACGACAGATATCTTTCATTCACCAATATCCAAGGGGAGTGCACTCAAAATTTGACATTTTTCCACTAAAAAAGGAAAAATAAAATGTTGATATTTTTAGTTTATTGATATGATTCATTGCTTCATTGAATTATCTGGGATGGGTAACTTAAGTCTCACCATTCGTTGATGTCACAATTTCAAATCTCGTTGCCAATGAATCAACTGAGATGTTAGAAGTATTATTAGGTTAACTATTTTTGTTATGGGTATTTTTTATATTTTAGCTTATTAGGACTACAGTTTAGCGCTTATCTTATCTTATTATAAATAGTCATCTTGTAACCATATTATAGAATTATTGAATATAAAACCTTTTAGTTTTCACATGAGATATTCAAACATCAAGATTTGGTTGGAAAAAATAAAGTCACGTATATGAAAGAATGTGACAACTATATATATATGTGTGTGTGACTCAATTTAACAGGTTAACAATGTTTCAACACTATTAGAAATACGGTATTTTACGGGTCAAATTGAAAGCAACAATGTTAAAGGATAAGCTCGCCTTTCAGATTTGGCAAGTTTAGATGTCGACATATAGTATGGATTTTTTTTTTCTGGGTAATCTTCACAAGAGTTTGAAACAAGTGATAATCGTGGTTGATCTACAAAACAAGGATTAATTTATTAAAAATTTTTTGAAGACTTCTAAAAATATTCTATTACTTTATACCACTTATCTTTAAAAATTGTTTTGTAACACACGTAGAGGTACATATTTTGTTATGATGATTATAATAATAATATGACTAAGATATTCATGGATTGTACAACTTGTATGTAGTTGGACACCATATATGAAAAAAATGTAGACATTCATTAATTTAATCAATTATTACAAGCTTCCTCTCTCCAAATAAATGCTAGTAATTTGAGTTTTCATAGATGGCTGTCTGAATTAAGAGCAAGTGCTGGCTGATGCGGGCCTTGGGCCGACCAGGAACTCGTAAAAGATTTTATTAGCATTTAGCATTATCAAAGAAACCAAACTTATCATAAAAATTTGAAGGAGAAAAAAAAAAGGAACCAAGCTTGGTTGTCCATGTCCATCCATATAAACTCAATCAATTGAAATACCACGAATGTCAGTATCCCAATTAAATTTTCACGAATGTTTATTTATCATCACTCAATTTAAGAATCACATATTTCAACATTTATTATACTTATAATTTATCGACAATATATTAACATAAATGGGTGCTTATCAGTTATCACTATCGATGGCAATAGCATTATTTTTAAAATTTGTAGTTAGACCCTTGTAATGAAACATATGGACTCACTTAATTGAGATATGCCATCAACAAGTAGTTTCGAGATTAAATTAAATTAACTCACAATGAGAATCAATAATTGATCAAAACAATAACAACAATATCTTTGAGCATATATAATGTGGGGGTGAAAACCCCACAAATTTGAGTTTTTTCCGTCAACAAAACCAAATAGTGAAAGATGGGACAAATCCGACTTTATTTTTTACCCAATTCCCCCATACACTCTTCTTTCAAAATGTATATGGTACATTAAAGAAAATAGCACATTGTGAAAAATTAAATGTCAATTTTATGATTAAAAAAAAGAGCAATAGTTAAGTTCTTTTTTTTTTTTTTTTAAGTTCGATTACAGTCCACATCATATCATTAAAGTGTATAGATATATTACCCTTCTGACACACAACGCACATAAATCAATAATACAAACCCCTATACAGGGAACTACGAAAAATCAAACCCCTATACAGGGAACTACAAAAAATCAAATTAAACTCCTATACAGGATACTACAAATTACATATAAAATGTAGACAAACCCCCCACATGGGGAAATCAAACCTAGGACTTTTACGACCCAATGCCTCAACTTTAGCCCTCTAACCAAATGAGTGAATGCCTCATTGGCGGCAATAGTAAAGTTATATGTTAAAAGTTCTAAAAAAATATTCTAACACTGTTATTACTTGATATGATTTCCCCAAGTTTTCCCCCTTGTACATACATTATTTATAAATAGTTTTTCCCCTTGATTTTTTTCACCTTGTCTTTTTCCCACTAACATTAGAATTGCTCTTATATGCAACATATTATACCAAAATTAACCTTCAATGGGGAGGCTATGAATAGTTTCAAGATCGAATATACAGTTGGCACAAAACAATCGTAGGGCTTGTTATTCATTTTTTTTTTTTTTGTATAAGTTACATTTCAATACGATGATATATTCTCCAACAAAAAGTTATTTTTCGCCGTTGATCTTTAAAGTCTTTCTTCAGTTTCCAAGCACACCTTTTCAATAAAAAAAAAAAACCGCACCCTTCCCAAAAAAAATAAATTTACAATTAAACCTGCATAATTCTACTTTAGGATCCAGTATTCCAGCTCAAGCGGTAATTGGAAGATATAAGCATTAGGGCGATAAATAATAGTCCGTACAAACTTGACTGCTTAAAATTGTAAGAGTAACAAAATCATATTCAGAACTTGATCCATTCCATTTATTGTGGCATGTTTGTCTCATTTCTCTCTCCAAACTATATGGTAAAGCTCAATTTGATACTTGATAGAGATAGGGGAGGGAAAAAAGAATGATTCAGTTCGATCAGTGGCATCCCGCCTCGAATGAGACCAAAAAAATCATGAAAGAAAATAAAAATGACAAGGCCATGAAAGAACCCTTATTAAATGATGTAAAAAATTAGTCGTTGTTTGATTCTCATTATTGACAATGAATTATAATGAGAAATTATAATGAGATGAAATCAGTGGTGTAAATTTAATAGAAGTTCGAAATTTGTGATTATAAATGAGCAGTTATCAAATTAATTATCAAATCAGTTATAGACAAAATTATAAAGAGAATCGATAAAGAGAATCAAACAAGCTCTAAAACAAAGATAAAATTGTAGTATCCGTCCAATAAAAATTATGATACCCTAGGGCCGTTCCAAGGTTTTCTAGGGCCTAAGCAACTTTTAAATTAAAATTTTGTAGGGGCCTTAGGCTAAAATTTATATTGAAAAAATTTATTTATAGAATATATTAATAAATTAAATATAGATATATGTTAGTCATATGAATTAAACTGATTATTATTAGTTATACTTAATAATTAATTTTTTCTCTTTTGTCAATTAATCAATGTCACTTCTATGTATTCGGTCGCATATTTGAATTATAAATATTTAAACTTTCCGCAATAATTTTTTAATTTTGGGGTCCTTTTTGTGGGGTCATGGTTGGGAGCTTTAAGTGACTGCCTAGTAGGCTTATGCGTAGGCACGCTTATGTACCCTAAATTATGGAGATTGGTTGCATTCAAAGACTCAACGACAAAATATACCTTTAAGTCTGTAAATTGTCGCATTAACCGTATTGGGGCACGAATTCCAAGGTACTACTATCAAGAGATACAAGAAGGTTTCATTCTAAAAGGCGTAAGACGTGAAAAAATGTCGATACCAATTACTCACTAACACATCATCTTCACACATAAAATGTGATTTTTACTTGTCTAACTAGAGATTTCAATGTTTGAACATTTCAATTAATTAATTGAGTAATAGTAAGATTATAGAATCATGACATTTTCGATCACCATAAGGCGAGCCGTACATTCCCAAATGCCAGCTTGGGAAAAGAATCACCATAGAAAAATTGAGCGAAGAGATCGGCGTTCATGGTGGCCTTTGCAATCAAACGAGTGAAGAAGTATGGGTGTCAGACCTTGAGAGCAGAGGATGTCGATTTCATTCCTTGATCACGTTCTACGATTTGATCTGCTCTCCAGAGCCTACCGGATCGTTGGGAGCTTCTGATGCCGTCTCTGTCATTGTTCTTTGTTGGACCGTTTAATTTCCATTTGGGCTTTCTTTGTTTTCCTTTTGTTGGTCCGTCAAGGCCTTTAGGCTTCATGAGACTGAAGCCCACTTGAGGGCCTCATTTCGATGAAGGCCTTTTGGGTCATTTTATGATTGAGCCACTAGAGTTCCTTCTTGTATGCCCATAGTCCGTGAACTAGAGTTTTGGATGTACTCTTTTTCACCTCATTAATAAAATCCTTTTATTTAAAAAAAAAAAGGTGAGATCGATGTTGACACGTTGCCAAGGAGACCGAACCAAACCACGTAACTCATGTGGGTGAATTTAAACAAGTGGTCCAACATCTTAGAGAAGGAAGGGGAAAAAACACACACATACAAAAGAGCAGCGCCTAGCAGTAGATAGAACCCTGAAAAGTTAAGTGGTCTGTATATTAATTGGTTGTCAAGCCATGTGAATTCATTCAATTTGGGACACCATAAAATGTTAGAACGTACCAATTTTTTGCGTCATTCAATTAATCAGCGGTCTAGTTATAGAAACAGATCGAACTCCAAATTAGGTGACGTGGCCCATTGTAATTGGTGGCCTTGCTCTGAATTAGGAGCCTAATCTGTTTCTATAGAAAATTTAGATATACTAGCAGTATGAAAGAAGAAGAAATGCTAAATATATGCAATTATTTGCATATATTGGACATATCATATGAATATGCGAATTCCTATACATACATTAATATGTAGAGATGTACAGATCTAGAAGTATAACTAATAATGGATCAGAATGAGATGGTCGGTTAATTAATTTTCTAATAATGCACACAATTCATCTATCGAAAATTACATAATTTAACAAGTGAATAAGTGGCTGTTTGATTCTCATTATTAACATTGATTTATAACAAGAAATTATCATAAGGTGAAATGAGTTGTGTATATTTAATAGAACTTTGAAATTTGTAATTATAAATAAGTGGTTGTCAAATCAGTAATCAAATCAGTAATAGGTAAAATTATAAAGAGAGTTGATAAAGAGAATCAAACCAACTCTAAATTTCTAGCACCCATATGAGTGCCATTATAACACATCCATATAGGCAATTGTGTGTCACGGAGGGATGACAATTTAAACTGACTCAACTCTTAGAGCTCTATCTAAACGGGGCAATTTTTTTCACCCCATAATTTGGTAGGCTCGGCCTGAACTACGCCACCGCTGTTTAAATTAAAAAATTTTAAAAAGAAGGGCTTGTTTGGTACATTTTATTTTTGTAATTTATAAATTCACCTATCATTAATTTGACAACTACTCAACAATCACCACACGTTTTAAACTTTAATTAAATCTCCACGTATTATAAATTCCTTTTATAAATTGATTTTATAAATCTAATCAAACGGTTCCTAAATAAAAAAACATGAAAAACATAAAAAATGTTAAGAAAATCTAAATGAGTTAGTAAACGGGTCAAAGTTTTCGACCCGATCCGCGCCCCATCTACCATGAATTTTAGAGGGTAGCGGACGGGATGGGACAGGAAAAATGTTTCACGGGTCCATCCGAACACGATCCATTATGATCTCTACTATCACACATTGTTATATGAGTATTAAAAAATTTTCATCTAAACGCACTACAACTAGATTAACTTCATTCAATTTTGAACTGCTCAAGTGGGTTTGAGCCAATTGCCATAGCCATCGAGGCATGGTATGTATGCAGCGTAGTGAATGGTCTAAATCAGTACAATGTCAATTTTATCCTCCTTTCTTTTTCTTCCATTATTCTTTAATAATTAATGCTTTCTTGCACTTTCAGCACGACCATTGACTTGTCAGTGTTTTGTCCTTTTAGCTATTCAACTTTATTTTGCCTTCATAATTTTAATAATAACTATGCTATACATTCACCCCATATATCTCTTATTCAACTGTTGTTCATTCTATTAAATTACTTATATATTGTGATAATTTTATAATAATTTATTTATAATTTATCGCGATAATACATAATTAATTCAATAAAATAGACAACATATGAACATAAAAATAGGTGAATATTTAACACTATCTGCCTGCAAACTATCATTCTCTTCTTGAAAGCTTTTCTGATCTTCTTTTAAGGTGAAATGGGTGTTGGACCGTTGGTCTTTCAACCCCTGCTAATATTGAATTGGTTGGCAGAGGAGTTAAAGAGGATGGTGTACAATCTGCCCCGCATCACTTTCTATTTTTCTTTTCTTTGAATAAAGTGTCAATTATCGATTAGACTCGAGATTCAGCACAAAGAGAAAGAGATAGTATTGACAAATAGAACGATGGGGCAATTACGCAAAAGAAGTGAAATGCTAAACAAAATGCTTAATTTGCCGGCAATTATTATTACTTGCTTGTATTCTAACGATGTGGCAATTACACATAGTTTCAACTTTGAATTCTTGTAGTTAAAATTTCTTCAACAACAAATTAAAGCAAGTTAAACATCCATCGTAGTTTGGTACTGGTCCTTTATACGAATAGGGCCAGTCGCTTCTTAATAAATGGGTGCAACTGAAATAGGTCAGGATAACATGAGAAAATACCACTTGTACAAAAGAGAAAAAACATAGGAATTTAACTTATGTACCTCAAACACTCAAACTCTCTTGTAATATTGAGTAATAGGTTTTCACTTTAAGCACTAGATGTCTGGTAGTCGGTGCCGTAATATGATGTAATACCAATCGTTCATGTGAGTACGTCACCGTCCAACGAGTCATATTAGTATCTGCCCCGTAGTACAAGTTTTTTCCTTTTTCTTTGCATGTATATAACTAAATTATCATTACTTCTCTATTAATTCTCATAGCTAAAATTTCTCAATCGTTTGACAGTATACATTTGGTGAATTTCTAATTTTTTTCATGCATTAAATCATATCCAAAATCTACAACTATAAAAATCTGTCACATGCAGTTTGTAAATTTGTCATGCAAACTTGTATGTACGAGTACAGTTTTCTAGTGCTATTTTTGTTCTAACAATTTTGTGATTGTTTTCATGAGATTAAAATTTAATTCCTCATTCAAGGTTTATATTTAATATCATTGATTATATATTTTGAGCGATTTCATTGAATTTCTGTTTTAGTTTTGTTATCCCGTGCAATGTACCGGTGTACGACTAGTACAATGCAGTAAATAAATTTAAGTTGGTATAAATGAATTTTCCATTTCCGTTCAAGATTATTTATTATATAACATATTTTGTATTTTTTTTAATTAAATGCCGGCAAGTACGCTCGGTGTGGACAAGACACTACATGCTGCGTTTAAATAGTAGTTTTTTTTTTATTAAAATTGAGGGAATTTCGAAGAGGAGTATAGACTTGAACCATTCATAGTCTTAGTTTAAATAGTTTTAATTTACTTGATTTGTATATGATTAGACTAGTATTGAAATTCATTAATGATGATTAACAAATTTTCAAAGTTTTAGTTTCATGTCGAGTTAACGTTAATAAATGTGGTGTGTTTCTTAGTGAGGAAGTAGGATTTGGTCGGTATAATTGTCTGTTCCTCCAAATGAATAATAATACGTTGACATGAATGTGAACTCAAACACTGACACCCTATATGAGAACCAACTACTTTTATTTAGGAATGGAAACGGGATGTGTATTACTCGATACCCACGGGTATCCACCCCGTTAAGTATTAAGGAAGATACGGGGTAAAATATTTCGACCAGAAGTCTTATTGGGTCGGTGTCGGGCACTATCCGCCCAACCCGTCCCGACCCAATACCCGATTATTATTATTATTATTATTATTATTATTATTATTATTATTATTATTATTTTGAGAAAAAATTTAAACCTAAGTAGTGAGTTGGTGAGGGTTTGATCTCAAATACCCAATATAGAAACAATAAACCTTAATCATCCCAGTTTATACCTTTTTTGTTGAATTTTTAACTAATTTTAATAATTAATTTATTCAAAATTTGAGTTTTTTTAAAATAAAAAAAAAAACTAATTCAAAGACAAACTAAACTCTATTCCTAAATCAACTCCCCTTCTCTCGTCTCTCACTCTTTGTCTCTGTCTAACTCAAACCCTTCAATTTCAAGTCTCCACTAGTTCACCAAATCCCAAAGTCTCTGCCGCGCGTTGCGCTATTCCTTTCTTTTTTTTTTTAAAGATTTTTTCCTTAAAGGGGCGGGTAACATGTACTTTTTTCGTACTCACCTTGAACCCGATTCAATCGGATACGGAGCGGCTACGAGGCTGAGATTTCCTTAACGGGGTGGGGGCGGGAGAAGGTATACCCGTCTCGTTGCCATTCATATTTTTATTGGAGAAATATCTACCAAGACACAAAACTAGAATGGGCAATGGACATTCAACATTAGAAAATTGAAAGTGGACAAAAATATCATATAAATTCATTTTCCATCCACTCAAAATCAACTAATATCAAGTGAGCTGCTATTATTTCACGCCATTAGGTGGAGAGTAAGTGAGGTAGCTCATATTTTAGCTTGTGAAGCTAGAGTAGGCTTTTGGGATCATTGTTGGATGGATGATCATCATCCTTCTTTGTAAACGTATTATTCTCTGATCGTTTGAATGAATGAAGTAATTGATTGATTGCAAAAAAAAAAAGAAAAAGGAAAAAAAAAATATGAGCCGGTATTATTTTTCTCTTAATAACTTGCTGAAAATTAATTCACATTTCAATTTTCAATAGCCACAATTTTTATTTTTTATTTTTTAAATCAACGGGTTCAAGCTTAGAAGTTTTAATATCTGCAATTATCACTCAAATTGATTTCTAACCACATATTCGACCATTAAAAAAATCTTGCACGTAGATATTGATAATTTTTCCTTAATTTTCACCCTCAAATTCTCTTTTTTACTTAATTAATTTTCAAAAAATAAAAACCATACGCCCTCTAATCTCCATGCAGCACAATCTCTGTAATGTACAAAATTAGTTGTGTATCTTAAAAAATTATAAGTGGGTTGGATACTTTTGCTCCAAATTCTTTATTTGCCTAGACAAAGAACATGCTCGAATTAACTACTAGTCATAGTTATTAAAACCGGACCCGACCAGACCGGGCGGTCGGATTGGAAAACCAGTTACCTGTCAACTTAACCAGGCCGGTTAATAATTTTTTAACACTATACAATCAAATCGCAAATGACCCAGCTGATCCGCCGATTTTCGCACAGAACCCCGAGTTGTTGCACCTCAAGGAAGTTTAGAATTCTAGGGCCAATTGACGTCTTTTAACCTCTATTTTTCACTTAGCAGCCAACTTTTCATATAACAATATTTTTATTTGTAAACAATATTTATTGGTTTTATTTTCACTTGTGTAATGATATTTAATTACAAAATTATAGTAGAATTGACACTAAATGACAATTACTCGTATTATATTTGTCAAACATAATTCAACGGTTTGATAGGAATTGGCCCGTCGGTCCGATCGCTGAGTCACCGGTTGAACCAGTGAACCAATGACCCAATATCCGAGCCTGGTCGGGTAACTATGCTGCTAGTAGCCTCTTTGTCTATGCTAAATATAATGTCGCATAGATTTATTACTCAATTCCTCCCAACTACGTTCATGGATAATGTAAATATATATCCAACTATTCATACCGTCTAATTATTATTGAACATTTATTATCTTCAACAAACACAATACGAACGTCCATAAATAAAAAGACTTAGAACGCGTTTTCATGAAAACCTGCAAACTATCTTTATACATCTTTTGTGCTTTCCGAAAATCGTCAAATATGTTGCTACATTTAGGCAGGAATTGAGACAAGACGACCCGTATGTAGCACATGGTAGGTCTTTATCGTTAAAACTAATCTTCAACAACCCAATCCCATTGTCAAGCTACACAAATAAATGCACCCATAAAAAATTGTCAAACAGGCATTTAATTGGCGGTACACTTTCTCTAAGTTTTCTCAAATACAATGAGACGAGCTATTTCAAGATTGTCTACCATACAAATTATGTTATCGATAGATTTTCTCTAATACGGGAGTCGGAAGACATATTTTACCATTTTAGGATGTTCTAAGTATGCTAACTATGCTATTGAGCCAAAAACCGACTAGAAAAGTAAGATTCATCTATTTATCTTCCAATTCTTTTAAATTGTTCAATGTTTGCCTAAACGACTTAAAACGTCTACATTTAAGGCTAATAAAATTGGAAAAAATTCTGGCATTCAAGAAGTATTGAGCATTCGATACTTGAATTCACATGCGGATCCCTAATTAATCAAGAATAGTTAAGTACTCTTGGTGTACCAGAATTTTTCCAATAAAATTGATGACAATATGCGACAAATAATTACTGGTACATCGTTGAAATTATTATCATTCAACTCGATGTAAAACACGATTACGTATTAATTGGTTTTAAAAATCATTTATTGAAGTAATAAAAAAATATTTGAAAACTAGGAGAAAAAAAATTATTCTCTCAACTTCTCCAACCCCCACCTCCTAGCGCGTCGTGAAGGTCAATAGTACTCTATCAACTTGTCTGTACTTTTTTATATTATAGAAGGAAACACAATATCTAAATATAAAATTTTATCGACTACTCACTTTCTCACTTTATAACAAGAAATAGTTCGATAACGATAATGAAATAGTGTTACAAGTTGAGTGACTAACAATAAAACTAATTTGCAACTCAACTAGTGGCATGCCTCTTCTATATATAAGTGTGTGATGCTTGCCATATATGCTCAGGAATATTGAAGATTGAAGAGTAGTCATATATATGGCTTCTAAACCAGGGATTCTCACTGAATGGCCATGGACAAGACTTGGGAGCTTCAAGGTATTGTACTTTCTTCTTCATGTCTTGTACATTAACCCCCCCGGGGAACCCAACCCCACCACATTTGACATTTCTCACTCTGATTTTGTGAATGCAGTATTTGGTTTTGAGCCCATGGGTTATTCGCGCTACGTACTTGTACATGGTACAGGATGCAAGTGAGAGAGATTTCGCCCAGTTCATGGTATTCCCATTCTTGATCTTAAGAATGTTACATAACCAGATGTGGATTTCTCTCTCCCGATATCGAACGGCAAAAGGAAGTAATAGGATTGTCGATAAGAGTATCGAGTTTGAACAAGTTGACAGAGAAAGAAATTGGTTAGACCCTTCCTTTCTCTTTCCTTCTGTCGGTTATATTTGTTGAATCGTCTCATCTGAAACTTCGAAACTTTTAACTTGCTTTTCTCTTCTTTCTTTTTTCCCATGGAATTGCAGCGTAGCAAGTACTATTTCATGGTGAACATGTCCTGGTCATTTTTAATCTTAAGATACTTTAATTATGTACATTAATCTTAATCTTAAGATACTTTAACTATGTACATTAATCAGTGTATGTCAGTAGTGATGTATTCAATTATGCGCTATCTATGTCAACATGTAGCTGTCTTTTGAGGCATCGCTACGCTCATAGGCTATAACTTTTGGGAATTTCCCTTATTAACAAAACTGATTATCATATAATGCCCCATTTAACAACATTTAAGACTCAAATTTTGTAAACCCCACATATATCTGGTTAACATGTAAACTTATGAGGACGTTTATGTACATTTAGTTGAGAGGACAATCAGGGGACAGAAAGCTGGAGAAATTGTAGTTTATTTATTTTGCGATTTTGTTAATTATCCCTTCAACTTTCGATTTTATGTCAAATTAGTCCGAAATCCAAAATTCCTTTATCAATCGTGGGCAGAATCTTTATTTTGTCATTTATGCCTTTAAGTTTCAGTTTTCTGTCAAATTAGTCGTAAACCAAATTTTCATTAAATATTGGACAGAACCAATCAATCAAGAATGTGAGAACGTGATCCTGTGCTTTGGTAGTTTTGTTGAACTTGTTAGAGACATTAAAAAACTACAGAAATTTTGGACTACTAAATGTGGATGATTCCAAAAAAAATTAGGGAGTGAAATTAATAAATCATTTTTCTATTTCGTTTTGGACACTCCGAACCCCCCCCCCCCCCAAAACAAAAAAGAAAAAACTTATATTTTATAATATGAGTATGAAATGATATTTTTTCAGGGATGATCAAATAATATTGAACGGGATATTGTTCTACTTGGGGATAATGTACCTCAAAGGGGCCGATCGTGCACCCATTTGGAGGACAGATGGAGTAGTGATTGCGATGTTACTACATGTCACTGTGGTTGAATTCCTATATTACTGGTTGCATCGCGCGTTACACCATCACTTTCTCTACTCCCGCTACCATTCTCACCATCATTCGTCTATAGTCACTGAGCCAATAACATGTAAGAAAAATTCTACAACTCAATCTATTTATTCCTTTACTTATTTATCATAGGACTTATCCATCGTATTTATGTACATTAAAACATGACGAAAATAATAATAACATGAGAGGTTCAATATTTTAAAATAGAATTTATTTCCTAAAGTGCAAAAATATAGAAAGGTTGCCAAATGGACAGACCATGTTAAAGATGCAATAATTTAACAGGGAGCCCTATATAAGCTGTCCTCAAGATATTTTATTTTATGGAATGGAGCAGTATATAATACTTTTTTTCCTCCGAAAATAGAAACTATAGACTAGCTTTTTTTGAAGAATGTAGACTATACCTTTTAATAGTATAATAATGTTTTATTTATAATAAAGAACAAATTCACCTACAATAAATTCGACTTGGGCCAAATGGTTAAAATCATTAAATATTTGAAATTGAAATGTTACCAACCCACGTCAGGTTACATGCCGGCCAAATTTAAGCTTCACAATGTATTCAACGGCACAATAAATATTGATTGATTTTTTTTTTAATATTAATATGCGTAAAAATAACCTCTCGTAATAAGAAAATGAGTTAACATAAAACTAGCAGTACACGTATAACTTGTCGTCCGCAAAAAAAAAAAAAAGAAAAAGAAAAAAAAAGCAGTACACGTAAAAGTCGATTTTTTTTTTTCAAGATTTAAATTTTTTTTTTATTTTTTCATGTGATTAATGACTCGATTCTTTATGTTCGACCAGCTGTAATCCATCCATTCGCCGAACACATAGCATACTTTGCTCTTTTTGCAATACCAATTGTTACAGGCATACGATTGGGGATGCTATCTATTGCTTCTTCGGCTGGCTACATCTTTTACATTGATATCATGAACAATTTGGGACATTGCAATTTTGAGATCATTCCTAGTTGGCTTTTCACCCTATTTCCCCCTCTCAAGTATCTCATGTACACACCCTCGTAAGTATCTTCGCCCCATTAAATTTTCTCATATCTTTTTGTATCAGTTTGAAATTTTGACGTGACTAACCAATAGTGTCACGTGTAAATCTTGTGCAATAGGTTCCATTCACTGCATCACACGCAGTTTCGGACGAATTACTCGCTTTTCATGCCGTTCTATGATTACGTCTACGGTACGATGGACAGGTCGTCGGATTCGCTATACGAGAAGTCACTGCAGAGGAAGGAGGAATCGCCGGATGTGATTTATCTAACACACTTGACAACACCACAATCCATTTACCATCTACGTTTAGGCTTTCCATACTTGGCTTCTAAGCCTCAAAGCTCTATATGGTACTTGTGGTTAATGTGGCCTGTCACACTTTGGTCCATGATGGTGACTTGGATACATGGTCGAACGTTTACCATCGAGAGAAATGTCTTCAATGGTCTCAAGATGCAAACGAGGGCTATCCCGAAATATAGCATACAAGTAAGAACTAAGGGCATTGATTCTTTTTCATTTTTCGGGTACGATGTTTTTGTCTGCTGTTGAGTTGATTTCATCTGGTGATGTTTGTAGTATTGCTTGCAATGGAGAGGGAGTCCATCAATAGTTTGATTGAGGAGGCTTTACTTGAAGCTGAAGTGAAAGGCACTAAGGTGTTAAGCCTTGGTTTATTAAATCAGGCAAGTAATCTCTTGAAGTGTTTGTTCCTCTGTCAAAGTTCTTATTCATTTATAAAACCTTGTCTCGATCATTACATGTTCGTGTAATTTTGCAGGATGAGGAACTCAATAGAAATGGTGAGCTTTACATAAGAAAGTACCCTTCACTAAAAGTGAAGGTGGTGGATGGGAGTAGTCTAGCAGCTGCTGTTGTGCTAAACAGCATTCCAAAAGGAACAAATGGGGTGGTTCTTAGAGGCAAATTATCCAAGGTTGCTTGTTCCGTCGCCCTCGCCTTATGCCAAGAGGGAATCAAGGTACATTCAAATGATCGATCATCGACTAACTTCTGCAATCTCGAGGCCATACTCAAAATTACAAACAGCAGTAGGGAAATCAAGAATCGTGTGGTTTTGATTTCTTGATTAACTTTTTATAATTGTAGGTGAATATGTTACATGGGCATGAGTATCAGAAGCTAAAAGCGCTTCTCAGTACAAATGATGAGGCTGCAAATAATTTGGTACCCTGCAAAGGAAATGCTCCAAAGGTAATAATATTTCTTCAACTGCTTCATTTTCTCTGTTCCATCAAGATTATATGAAATTTCCTCGTATGACTAACATACATTCTTGTTTTCACAGACGTGGTTGGTGGGTGATGGATTGAGCGAAAACGAACAAAAGGTGGCACCGAAAGGAGCATTATTTATTCCCTTCTCACAGTTTCCTCCAAAAAAACTGCGAAAAGACTGCTTGTACCATAACACCCCAGCAATGTTGACTCCGAAGAGTCTTGAGAATGTGGACTCTTGTGAGGTTAGCAATCTATGTCACGATGTACTGGCCTATGATACGGTAGCTTAAATTTCCTTTTTTTTTTTTTTTTTTTTTTTTTAAACACAACAGAACTGGTTACCAAGAAGGGTGATGAGCGCCTGGCGTGTAGCTGGAATAGTGCATGCTTTAGAAGAATGGAATGTGCATGAGTGTGGCAATATGATGTTCAGCATTCACAAAATCTGGCAAGCTAGTCTCGAGCAAGGCTTCCGTCCCCTCCAGGTATCCACTGAAGCGAAGGCACACTAGAAAAGAAAACGAGGCATTTTGAGACACTATCAGTTCAACCATTATGTTTTCTGCATGATAATCCACATAACAGAACAAAATTATAAGTTAGATCGATGTTTCCTTTGTGTCAATTTTAAGACAGTTAAGTCTCGTTCCCAGCTCCCAACCTTCTGTAAGAGCATTCGATCAAATATCAATATAAGTAGAAATTTCGAGTTACTTTGTTGCGCTGCTTATTGGTAGATAATGCTTGCTTATTAACTCTGGACGGATGAATATGATCATTAGCATATAATAATTTCAGCGATTCATTTGTCCGTTTCCTTGAACTAGTACTGAAACGATGATTTGAATTAAGTTCTTTTGGAAATGACAGATTGCCGATTTCAAATTGAGAAACGTTACTCTCCTCTATTTCATCCACCCTTTTTCTTGCACCCAAGATATGTTAAGTATGATATTTCCAATTGTGATTGTATTAAAATTTGTGGCTGTGTAGCATTATCAAAAGAACAAATGTACCATAATTATCGATTGTAATGAGGGTTTTCACCACTGTAAGAGACGAGAAAGAAAACGTTATCTGTGTTTGTCATTTCATCTTTACTATTACCCCAGCGTCCCATATATATTATTTACTTTTATACAAAGATTAGGAAAAGTCATTGGAAAAACAAATTTTCAAATAATTTTTCCAATAGACCGATATTATTATTTAATGAAAACAATAGTTATAAGTCTATTTTTGTAAAAAGACAAATTATAACTCCTCAAATTAAAAAAAGGGAAAATATATATAATATACAATTTTCGATATTCATACCATATTTTTATTAGAGTGAAGAACCTCAATTTTTATTATTTGTAATATTGATGTAACTAATAGTTTTTTCCATATTTTTCTTCGAGTTCTTTGTTTAATTATCACCTCATATTCTTAATAACTGATATATGTTTAAAAAATCTTATTTTTGTACTTCAAAACTAGCATAATATGTAGTTCTACGTTATAGAGATATTAATTTTTATTTATTTAAAAATTAAAAATTTATAACAATGAAACTTTTAAAATCATAATATTATGTGATACAATATGTCACAATTGATAAAAGATTAAAAATATGAAAAAACTAAGTTAATAATGCAAATGTAAAAATTTGAAAAAAAGTAAGGAATTGAATGTAATTATGCTATGATATGGTTAGTAAAAAGTGTAGTGTCAATATAGCGACACTTAAAACAATGAGATTTTTATATGTAAGTTGCTATATTTGTAATAAATTGGAAAAATACTCTTAATTGTAATTATTTAGGTCTTGAGAGTAGTTATTGGAAACAAATTGTAAAAATACTTATTACACTATCAATTGAAATTTGTTATACTGACTTTATTCTTTCAAATAAAATGATCTAATATTTGTAATTTGTCAATTAAAAATTAAAATAATTATTTTTCTAAAAACAAGAGTTAATGGGTGTGCATTGACTAATTTCAACTAAAAAAATCTATATATTTGTGATCCAAAGAAAATAAGCCTGTATAATCAGTGGTGAAGCCGCACTATTGAAGGAGTCGGCCAGAAGGTTGAGTCTTATTTACAATACATATGATTAAATTACCTTTTAGATATAATTTCTTTTTTCAAGGTAAAATTTTTTTTTGCTTCCAATTTGGAGGGGGCTTAGACGCGCCATGTCCCCTAGCTAGGTCACTGTATATAATTGGGATGGCAATAATTCTTTCCCAAGACCTGGTAGTTCCCATTGTAAATATACCAGGGTCTACTAATAAAATAATTCTTAGGCGCGATTTGGGTTGGTTGTAATTTTAAGAAAGCTAAACCAAATAGAAAACCGATGATTTTTTGAAAAAAAATCATTTAGTTACATTGTAATATTAAAAGTAAACCGAAACCAAACTGTTAGGTTTTGTTTGGTTATAGTTATATAGAATATTATAAAAATATAATTCAACAAGATTATCGACTAAATGTAAAAATAGAAAAATATATACCTTGTAAGAGTAGCAACTATATTCTATGGTTTAAATTACATGATTTTAATAAAAAATTGAGATTTTTTGGTAACTTTAATCTATTAACTTTAGGAATTCAAATTAAGATTTAAGTTAATAAATCTGAAATCAAATTATTTAGCTTGGTTATGGTTTGATTATTAGTTTTGAAATGAAAATCATAATCAAACCATAACCAAATAATTATTTGTTTTAATAAATATAATCGTTTGAAAATTTAAAAAAACTGAATCAAACTGGACCAAACTGTTCAGTTTTGATTTAATTCGATTGGTTATGGTTATTTTGCCCAGATCGTTGAATCAAAATTTATACCAAAGTTAATTTTTGAAAAAAAAATTATTATACCAGTAAAGTTCCTTGCCGCAAAGGGGGGCAAAAAAAGACAAATGTTGACTAACCGCTACATGAAATGAAAATTTCCCTGTTAAACACCTATAGAAAATGAAAATTCGTCTCATTTCGAGGGAGCACCGTCGATTTCTCTGGCGGTAAACTTCCGAAATATATTTCCGGCGACACCTTGACCTCCATCCAAGAACCAGATCCGCTCCACATTTGCGAAAGATCCGATTCAAATTAATCCCATAATTGCGGTTTTCGTTCATGGCTCCTGTTTCAGCTCTCGCGAAGTACAAATTAGTATTCTTAGGAGATCAATCGGTGGGAAAAACTAGCATAATCACTAGATTCATGTACGATAAATTCGATAATACTTATCAGGTAAAGTTCAGTTGATGCCAAACTTGTAGTTTATCCACAACTATTTGCATAGAGAGTGCGGATCCGACTTGTAATATTTCTATGTGATTTTGTTTATAGTACTAGCTAGTTTTATCATCTCGAGTGAATTAAGGATGTTTTAATGTTAATGTTAATTTTTTGCAGTATTGCGTGATTTGTTACTTATCATGAATGATTTTGCTGTACATTTGTTCAATTCCAGGTTGACATAGAGGTTTGGAACACTCTGTCTAACTAGTATTTTTATCATAGGTCTTGATCAGAACTTGATATTTTGGCTTTATGTTTATCATTTTTATGCGAAAAGCTAAAAATTTGTTTGGTACGCAGAGCAAAGGATATTCAAACGTCTTTAAGATTTTATATGGTCACCTTCAACCACCCAGTTTGTTTGCTTGCTACTTATATGAAACATTAAGCAATTTCATTGATTAGTTCATTTCAAATGACTAACTCTTGTGCAGCTATTTCTCAACCTGAATTTTAGCAGAGGTCCTACAGGTATTTAACTGATGGTTTGTTAGTTCTTTAATTATTTAATCTTTTTTATCCAGGACCTCTCCATCCACCGCCCTTGTATTTATCCTTCATTACCTGCTATATATTGAACCTGTAACGCTTTTATGATTATGAATATAAAAAGACCTATGGCGAGCTTGTCATTTGATATGAGCATTGAGTACTCTCCGAACTTGAGAGTTACCTGATAAAATATTGTCCATTTAATTTAATATTAAATAAAGGAAATAATTTTTGATATGCGAGGCATTTTCAGTTTTTTACAAAGTGGATTTTTGATTTCCTTTAATTACTTTTCAGGCTACTATTGGTATTGACTTCCTTTCAAAGACAATGTATCTTGAGGATCGAACCGTTAGGTTGCAGCTTTGGTAAGACATTCTTCTTGATAAAATAATCTCATTGTATATCGAACATTTATGTGACACTGCACTTGGTTCACACTGTTGCCTCATGTTATGTGCATTTTACCTATAATTACCAACAAAGTGGAGTCTGGGTTTGGATTTAAAATTATAGAATACCATTTGCCATTCTTCTGCAGGGTTTTATTGTCATTGGTCAGTAGATGGGAGTGGAAATTTGGCAATTTAAGGGCCAGAAAGACTACAAATGATAATATTGAGTTGCCAATTTATTGTGGGTACCCTTATCTGTACCCCTTGGTATGATGTCCTGATTTTATCTTTGAAAAGGCATGGAATCTTTATTTTTTCACATTCTCCCATCCCATGTTGAAAGTGGGTCCTTCTCAAGCCTTTGTTTGGTGGCGTGTAAATTCAGACATTGCGAAAAATTAGGTTGGAGTATGGACTGAAATCCAGTCTCAAGATTGCTTCATGTAAATGTAGATACAGGGTAGCATTCTAGTTACAAGCGTCTGGCGAAGTAACAATGTCTTGCCAGAAGTAGAAAGCTTTTCCTTATTCTATAGTGGAAATTTATACTTAAGGTAGTAGCAAGCTAGTTGATGTAGCTTCATGTTCTCTTTTCTGTAAAGCCTTTAACAGTAGAGGTTCAGATTATATGAACTCACCTTTGCCTATCTCTCTTCAATTTATTAACTTCAGATATCTTGCATAGTTTTGTACTTATGGAATTCAACATTTTCTTCTTCCTGGTGTGCACAGGGATACTGCTGGACAAGAAAGATTTAGGAGTTTAATTCCGAGCTACATAAGGGATTCTTCTGTTGCAGTCATTGTTTATGATGTTGCAAGTATGAATTCCCTGCATAATATGATTCAATATGTTTGCACCTGGTATAAAAACTGAAAGCAACTTGATACTTCATAAACAATTATTTAGTAAATGCCTTACGTTTGTTCTCCTCTCTGATGTACCCATCATACTATTTATTTATGAACAAGAAGAAACTGCCTCTGACCCCACCAACGCATCAATAAGTATTCTTGCGGTTGTGCCATCTTTTTTCAGCTTTGGTGCTTCATATTTGAAGAATATTTTCCAATCGTTTCCTGTTTCTGCTGACTTCACTTTGAGTTCCGTATATTTGCTCCATAATGTGCATTTGTGCTGACTTTACCTATTACTTTGATGCATTTTAGGCCGGCAGTCCTTTCTCAACACTACAAAATGGATTGAGGAGGTTCGCACGGAGAGAGGCAGTGATGTCATCGTTGTGGTAGTTGGCAATAAAACTGACTTAGTAGATAAGAGGTTGGGTTATTATTATCTGTTTCCCTTCTTCTTGAGATTTTTCTGCTGTTGATTTATATTATTTTGTTACTTATGTTTGGGATGAATGTCCTATTTCAGCAGTTTGATAACTGAATTTAAAACATGCATATTAAGAAAAAGCAACAGATTTTTATACATTATCAATCGGGTAACGGTAATCTCTTTAATGTAATACTACAGGAGATTTTGCGGAATTGTTCTATTTTAAAGACTGACGTTTGTTTTAAAAAACAGCATTTTCCTCATTTAGAAATATGCAAAATCGTGTCCGTTATATGAGTTGCCTTCTCTTTTGATAATTTTTTGTTAACCTAAATTGTTTGGTGTTCGGTTTGAAGCAAAGGTGCTAACAAAAATAAAGCGATACTATTGCTCTGGGCATACACGTGTAGTGATTGGTTTATGACTTGTTAGTTCAGTTTTCAACCTGTAAGCAAAAGTCGTGATGAAATGCAATGGCCTTACGTAAGTCTGTAAAATAGAAGATAATTTACTGTGTATGCATGCCAACAATCCTTTCGATCTCTTATTGGTTGGCTTTTTATTTGATTGTGCATAGATATTTTGTTTTCCATCTCGAAGTGTCATATAACTGAGTGAAATTCAGCTTCAACACCTAATATTTTGGACTAGAGTTGTTACTTGTAAAAAGAAAGATGTATCTTGGGAAAAAAAGATCTCAAGAGGGAAGCTGGTGCATTGGGGGGAATCTGAGGGGCAATATTAGGACAGCGTCAAGTAAGAGTGTTATGACCAAGAAACTTTATGGAGCTATAAATATGTAACCATGTTTAAGCAGTTGAGTTTCAATTTAATGCTTGTTACTTGCTCTCATTGATCCTCAATTATCTTTGTTAACCAGTTGCAGAAAGATGGGCAAGTTAGTTTTTTTGCTTTCTTTCTTTTTATTTCCTTTTCTTCTTAATCATGCCTTTTTGCAGTTTCTACACCACAAACCTCTATTAGTGTTTAGTCCAGGCCTAGCATAACTCAGCTCTCAATTGCCATGGTGTTTCCTTTAATGGCCCACAAACAAGTATATAAATTTGAAGTAGAAGTGCTCTGAGAACTACTAATGTTGAGATCCTTTAATACTGTCTTGCTAATTGTTCATAGCATGCTATGCTAGCTTTTTGAGTTCAGGATTTGGGATACTCAAATAAACGTTAAATTGAAAGTGAGCGCAAATTACATTCAACAAATCAGATCATGATACTTTTGTGATTTATTAAATAAACACGATTAAGATATATGAACTAGGTGAGCTGACTAGTCAGATTTTTCCCCTCCTTCAGGGTCATTGTTTTGATATAAGCTGATTGACTGAAGTGTAATATTTAATGAAAATATAGCACATGGAACATATAATGGAACTTCAAGAAGGATATTTGTTCACAGAGACGTGAATTGCATCAATGTCTTTCTGCCTAGTCTCATTATTTATGTTTATATTTAAGCCTTGATCAATTTACTGGTGAATTTTATCGTTGTTTCAATGATTAAAGTAAGATTCTAGGGTTAATGCAGTTGTACTTAGTTATTATAACATTGTTTGTTCCCTGATTCCTTCTCTCTGTGGTGACAATTTAGGCAAGTCTCAATAGAGGAGGGAGAGGCCAAAGCTCGTGACCTAAATGTCATGTTTATAAACTAGTGCCAAGGCTGGCTTCAATATAAAGGTAAGTGGCAGTGGCTTTTTTGAAGTCTACTTTTCTAAATTTTCTAGTTGAGTGATGAGCTAAATCATTGTGAATGTGATGGATCTCTCTTGTTATGCCTTCTGATGTTTTGTTTTAGCTGAAGTATTGGGATTCTCCAATACAGTAACACCTGATGGATGGTTTCATCTATCGGCATGATTTTTTTAGTCAAGAATATTATGACGTTTATCATGAATAATCTTACCAATGTTCAGTTAAGTTAAAATTCATACTAAAGCAAGTTTTCTTTTGGGTAAATAGGTAAATTTAAATAAGTATTTTGTTTTTTGGTTGGTCAAAGTTGGAAAATATTGTTTGTTAAATAAACCAGGTTTTTATAATTAATGTAATAAAAGAAAAATTGTGACGCTAGAACATGCCTGAGAACACAACAATTAGTAAGTAAATTTGAACATTGCCAAACATGATGCAGATTAGGAACAAGATAAAACCATCACGACTGACAGTTGCATCCCCCTTCCCCCCGGGTTGAAGCTCTGTAGCGTCCAATACTTACATTTCAATACCAATTCTTTCAGCCACTGTTTAGAAAGATTGCTGCAGCCTTGCCGGGAATGGAGACCCTATCCTCAGCAAAGCAAGAGGACTTAGTTGATGTCAACCTCAAGTCCAGCAACACAAATGCGTCTGAGTCACAAGAGTCTGGAGGATGCGCCTGTTGATCTGATCAAAGGTAGCCTCATATAACCCATTATTATGTTCTGGCCTCCTGGGTTCAGCCCTTCAATCCGGATGTAAAGTTTTCTCTCGTTAGGTGCATATGAATTTACGTCGTAGTACTGGTTCTGTTTTACCTTGTATCCCTTTGTGAACCTGTAGTCATCAATGCTTCCAATAGATTTTTATTATCAATGTGTCATTTTTCTGGTAGTCACATTAACTGCGGTGTCTTTCTCGGATCATTACAGGAAATTTTGATTTAGAAGTTTTCAAATAAAGCAGCTTTACTTGTGCTTTTCGAAAGTAGCATATAGCATTACATGGCAACAGTTATTTGGTAGAAGCCTGCCTAAACATCATCTGCGGCCCACAACCTACCAAATGCGGCGCATGAATCCATGACCTTTAGGATCCACGTCTATTGAAAAAGAATCTATTAACATAAGTCTCAAAAATAACTCTATAAATTATCCACCAACTCCGACACAATATATGCTAGCACTGCCCAAAATTCGAAATCTTAAACTGCACAACTTTGGTGCACAACAGAAGCAAAGAAAGAAAACGACTCAACATAAAAAACCACAGTTCGCATAGTTATATAATACATGATGACAGTAATAATATATGACTCAACCACCCACTTGCAACAGAGTAGAACATCCTAGAACGACCACATACTATAATTCTTAAATGACTAGCTCCAAACATTATGCATTCTCCACATTTCAATACATCATGATGCAGACCGAGTTTTTAGATGTCAATTATAGCTATTATCCTATATTAGAAGATGTTGAACTAGAACATTGATTGTAAAAACAAATTCATTGAGAATAAAACAATTCCTTGACAATTAATCAAGAAAGAATTGGATGAAGTGGGAAACAAAAATAAATGAATATGCTTACAGCATCAAGATGATGACAAAATTAAAATTGGATATTGGTAATGGTACCAGTAAAACAGATTATGCAAATCATTAAAGGCTAGAATCAAATCACGTATACAATGATTTAATAAATAATCACTAACAAAATTTGATTCCGCGTCCAAAAATTTATACATCAATAATCAATCTCTTTTCTGATCTTATCGAATAAGCTTCTGCTTGTACTCCTCAAATGAGCCTGGAAAAGTCTCAACTGTGCCATTCTCCGCTAGCCATATTTGACTTTTTTTCTTCATTTTTACAAACACGCGATATAAGTCTAGAATCATGACTCATCAAAACAACTCCCCTAGTGAACTTGTCCAGTGTGTCTACGAGTGCATCAATGCTCTGCATGTCCAAATGATTTGTTGGCTCGTCTAGGAGTAGAATGTGAGGCTTAGACATGGAAATAGAGGAGAAGACCACCTGGGCTTTCAAATTTTCCAAGCTTTGCAGGAGCTACTTCCTGCTTCCTCAGTCCCTCTTGATCTGGATGAAGATGGAGAAGATAGTGAACTGGTGTCTCACCCATTGTCAGTAAATCCACAAAGTGCTGTGAGTATCTACCAATCCTCAATTTTTGGCTCCTCCGCCCTTCACCCTCAGTTGGAACCAAGTCACCCGCTAGAAGGTTGAGCAAGGTAGATTCTCCAGCTCCGTTGGGCCCAAAAATAGCAACATGGGTCCCCATATCAATACTGAGATCAACGCTGGAGAGTCTAAAATCCTCTTGGTTTGGATAAGTGAAACTAACTTCAATCAGTTGCAGAAGTGGTGAAGTTCGCTCTGTCGGTTGAGGAGAACGGAACTCTACATTGTAATCTTTCCATTTCTGAGGTATTGCTCGATCCTTGACCTTCTTCTGCTAAGCAGGATTCCCAGACCTCCTAGCAGCTTTCAATTCCTTGTCATAGTTCTCAAACTTCTTGTTCATCTCTTCACGACGCTGCTCATATCCTTTTTCAAAATCGTCAAAATTTCCACGATATAAGTGGAGTTTCAAGTCATGAAGATGAATAATTTCATGGCAAACGGCATTGAGAAAATCCCGGTCATGTGAAACAGGCAACAAGAGTTTTCTTCCACCGGCACAAGTACTCTTCTAACCAGAGTCAGTTCTGAGATCAAGATGATTTGTAGGTTCATCCAGCAACAACAGAGTCGAGTGAACAAAGAGTGCCCTGGCCAAAGATATTCTCATCGTCCAACCACCACTAAATGAACGGGTAGCACGGTCCTGCATATCCTTAGTGGAACCCAGTCCGGCAAGACTTTTCTGGGCCTGAGCTTCAACATAATATGCCTCCATTATATTCAACTTCTCATACAACTCAGCAAGTTTATCACCCATGTCATCATCATTATCTTCACCAGTGTCAGAAGATATATTTTGCAAAGATGCTACCTCTTGTCGAAGCTTGACTAGTACTTCATTGGCTGAAACGACTGCTTCAAGTGCAGTTCTATCATCACCGACGACCTCTTGTTCAACTAAAAGTACATCTATGTTTTAAGGTACGGGTATCTTTCTCCACGCGAGGAGCTTTAGCAAGGTAGATTTACCCATACTATTCGGTCCAACAAATCCATACCTCTTTCCATGAGATATCTTCACCGATACATTCTGCAAGAGTTCTTTGCCACAAGTAGGCACAGAGAAGTTATCAATTGTCATATCTTTGACATTAGCCTTAGCATCATCACAGGCTCGACTACCACTTACAACAGTAAAAGCATCGCGGTCATCCTTAATGGCCTCCTGTTTGGCTAGTTTTGTAGCTTGTGCGGCAAACATCTCCTTCCTTTCTCGTTTCTTTAACTCTTTGTCACTCACAGAGATTTCCAGACCCCTACCATCATTCCTATTATGTCTGCTTGGCTGTTTTTGTGCCTCATTCTGTTGCACTTCCTCAATATCATCTTCATCATAACAAGGAGGGAGATCCATACCATCAGTGTAAGATGATGCTTCTGGAGGCGCTTTCGACTTTGACTTCGATTTCTCAGGCTTTTGGTTCATGCTGGGAAGAAATGCAGAGACTGGGAGCTTCTCTTCACTGCTCGACTTGACTTTCATATTTTTTTCAGCAGCCTCTTTTTTTTTTCCTTCCCGTTGTGGAGGCTCTAATCTTTCAAACTGTGAAGATCAAAAATTCAAAATCACTAGAACAACTAAGACCAGATACTATTGTATAAATTCCCGGTAACTCCAAATAAACAGGCCGCTGTCCAAATTTTTCTTTTTTAAAAAAAAAAAAAAAAAGTTCTTGGTAAACTTAAGATTCCTACAGAGATAAACAAACTCAACTAACCAAACCAGAATGAAAACTGAAAAAGAAAAAAAAAATCTCCGGATTCAAATTTTCTGATATCTTCGACTATATCAGATTCTTAGGTAGTGGAATGAGTAATGCTATTTAACACTGTTGGTACTTGACACTATATCAAGATGATGTTGAATTATAAGTTGAATCAAGTGGTCATTTATTCATTCATTTAATTTCACTTATAATTTAATGCCACATTAGTTGTCAGTTAGACTGGTGTCAAGCACCATTGGTGCTAAATAGCATTATCCTAGTGGAGTAAATTAGTAAAAAATTTTGGAATTTAGGGTTTCATTCAAGAACGGAGAGAGTAATGCAAAAGATTTGCAGACACCAAGGAAAAACAGGGTTATTTAAATATATACCAATAACTATATCACATATTTATGAAAAAACAGGTTGGATTACATCTTTTAGAAATCGGGTGGTTCACTCATAAAAATTATAAAAATCAGACAAAACAGTAAGGATAACTCATAGATTAAAACGAAGCTTTATTCTTCCATGCTGCTTTATACCTTTGTTGCTGCTCACAATTGGATTCATGGAAGCTCTTCATTTTTGCGAGTAGGACGAAATCTAGTAATTTTTCTTGATTCCAAAATTCTGTGAAGTTAATTGTCCGTAGAAAAATCCATATTTCTAGATTTCCATATACATACTTTTGGTTACAGGAATTTTTCTTTTTAAATAGGAGATAATCATGGATCGTCTCATCTTTCTTCCTCAAAATTCCCCAGATTCACCGTTGGGTAGACCTTGAAGAAACTCGAAATTATAAAGGGAAGATGATGCCAAAACTACTGCAATTATGGAGAAATCCAAATCTTGGTTTATGAGTAATTGAGTATCTACATTTCAATCATCTTTGAAGGAGAGCCAGTGGTGGATATCTAGTTTATACCTCTAGAATTTGTTCACCGAGTTTGTTTGCTAGCTAGCATTCTTGTAGTTTATTATAATGATCCATCAGTATAAGATCCAGTGTTCAGAAGTTTTGGGTTTTCTTATGTGATATGGAGTTGGTGGTGCTGACTTCTTCCCGCGTCTTCAGAACTCAGAATCCAAATGTGACTGTAATTCTTGAACACCTGCTTGTTCTTGTTGGGTTTGTTGTCAAAAATAATCCAAAGTTAAAAAGGAAAAGGAAAGGGAAAGAAGAAGAATCCTAGGGGGAAAATGAATCCAAATCATAGAAGGATTGCCTTGTCTTCCAAGGAAACAAAGCCTATAAATAGAGATGTTTTCTTCTTCTTTTATATACAAGTGGTACAAGCGAGTTGAGAGAAAAATTGGTGAGTCTAGCACCTTGAAGAGTTTTCTTGTAACTCTTCGTGGTTTGTTCGAAGGGTAGAAAATTAGGTATGGTAAAACTCAGGGTGATTTTCTCGGTGTCACTTGGGTCGGGTCAGAGAGTCTTGGGAAGAAAAATAGTAGTTTAGCGTCTTGGGATTTCTTGTGTTGTTTGCTGGTTGGGCAAAGGGTAGAAATTGGTAGATGCGGTAAAGCTTGTTATATTTTTCTTGTAATACTTGGGGGATGAGTTTTGGCGAGTGAAAATTCTGTATGGTTGTAGCGACTTTAATCATATAGTGGAAAGCTTTGACAATCCGTTAAATTCGTCTTCTTCCTTTCTTCGTCTTGTCTCAATCAAATTCCTTGAACAACGGTCCTACGGGCGTAATCGGGGAATTTACATTAATTCCCAATAGTTCTCTCTCTTCCTCATGTTTTTACATATCACATCACTTAAAAATCAATCATCATGATTATGTCAAGTCATTTAGTTAAATATAAATTTGTACGGAAATTTTGTACAAGTAGACTTTTCCTCCCCTTTATTTATTTATTTTTTGTGTCCTTGTGTTCATCTCTATATTTACATTATGGGATATATCTTTGACAGCCTGGATATAATTTTTTCTTCTTCTAAGCAAGGATGTAGGAGCGCGGGTTGAAAATAACAAGCTTCTTAAATGCAATATTAGCTGATGTAATTTTTCCTCCTAGTTTCAAGGTTGAGTATCTCTAAGTGCAGCCGAGCCAGTGTTGTACTTGATTTGGTTGTAAAGTATTGTGATACATTTAAATTGTGTTTTTTATTATGTTTCCATTCAAATAGTAAAATGTTCTGTGTTCATTTATTACATATTAGGATACATACTACTCAAGTTTGTGTCATGTGGATATGTAAAATAAAACTGTATGTGAATTTCTTAGAAGCTAGAATACGATGACTGTCTTCTATCACTGTATGTCATTAGATTTTGTAAGTTGCGATGTTTTGGTCCCATGTTAACATCTGCAAGCTTGAAAATTTTGCTATGCCATGATTCAAGGAGGGATCGATTTGGCATTCTACTTTAATGTAAAAATAGATATATAAACGTGGTATATCCAAGTAATCCCACTGCTTATTTACCTTGAGGAAGTCATGCCATCAATAGTAAAGGAAAATGTGGATGTCCAAATTAAGGAAAAGTCACCAACTTTACATAAGTCATCTTCTAGTTACAAGTTTGGTGTTGTGTTGTTTGTCAAGCAAAGGTAATTTTTATTTCTTTTGAAATTTCAAGGCGCTTTGTATATGAATTCAATTCGTTTGAAACAATCAAAACAACACAATATACTGAACTCATAAAAATGTATGCCTCGTGAATGAAATTGATATAGGGACCGTGCATGTAAATGAATGACTAAAATGAGGAAATTAGGAAGAGACCTTTATATGATTGATTGATAGTGTTATATAAAACTGCATATACCATTCAATGCAAAAGTTAAATTAAATTAAATTAAATTAAATACAATAAAATACTGGAAGTGAAAGAGAATTCCAAGGGTGGAATTTGAGGGTACGACAAAACGTTACATGACAATATGATTTTAGACACTAATAATAAATATTTATTTTAAAAAAATAATAATATAATTAAAGGATAAATGTGTAATTATAAAATTTGAGTGAGGGTATTATGTTCGGCATAAAAAAAGTACTGCAGAGCTTGGTTGACGATTAAATATAGTTACCCCCAACCCCAATAAAAAAAAAAAAAAAAAAACCACCCTCCCTGCCTCCCCTGTTGTTCTTTTCTTTTCCCATGTCATTGGCAGTTGTATAATTTTTAATAGGGGAAAAAATGAAAAAAGAAGAATAAGAAAAGATGAGAAAAAGATAATTTGTGGTGGTTTGAACAATTAGATACATTTCAGGCAAGATGTCTCGAGTTCGAACCTTTCCTACTCCTCCTCGCTTATTTCTCCTTGCCAAAAAAAAAAAAAAGAGGAAGAAGATAATTTGTGGATTCATGCATGTGATATTGTGATTTATTTATGTGACTTTATGCTAACTGAAATCAATATTAATTAATCACCTTTCAAATAAAGTATTGGCAAAATGAGTATGTGCGTGTGGGCGTTTTCATTTGAAATTCTTTGTGCTGATAAATGCTAGAAATTTCGAGACAAACAAGTACTTAACGGTAGAAAGTGTGTGTGCTCTTCCGATCTATATCACTTTTTATTTTTACATCTAATATCAGAAAAATGTCATGTCATGTACGTAAGAAATTAAGTAAATTATTACCTATAAATAATTTTGTTCACAGTGACAGAGCTAGGACCTAAAACTAATGAGATCACACATTAAGAGCATTTCCAATGTGAGAATTTGGGTTTTTCCCTTTACCAACCCATATAATGTAAGGACAAAAACTCATTTATGAGAGTGGAAAAATGCCAAATGATTTGGATTCCCCCCTCCACCCCCACCAAAACAAATTAAAAAGAAAAAATTCCCTTTTTTACTTTTTCCTCGTTCATTTTGCCACTCACATTGAAAATGTTCTAATTGATACCTAAAAAATTTGTTGATAAACAATATACAAATATATTAAATTATTACTAAGTTTTTACAACTATTTTCTAAGAGTTTTCATATTTTTACATTTGAGTTGGGTTTTGTAGGGAGGAAGAATGGGATACGCATATGAGGAAGCGAATTGCGGGGGTGAGAGACAATTAATTTTCAACTCCTAAGACATAATTCAAAAAAATAAAAAATTCACCAACTTCATTGGGTCCACTGCCCCCAAAGGTCTCGTTTCCCTCCGCTACTGCCTATTCATGAAATGAAGACAGATACATATGAGTTACTTTATTTAACTAATTATATCAAATCATCTAACATTCCGCTAATAATATCAAGGGTTAATTTCACAAAAGGTTCTTGATCTTTGGGTTAAGAATCAATTAGGTTCTCAATCTTTTTTAATAATCTCTTCGATCCCCAACTATTCATAAATACTCACAAAAGATATTCACTGAACTTTTCATAGAAAATGACGATAATACTCTTTAACCTTTCAATTTAAAAAAACATTTAAAAATATTAAAAAAACATTTAAAAACATTTAAAAATACCCCTTCCGATCTCCCCAGAAGGCCCCCAGAAATGGCTGCCAGAGCCATTTTCGGCATTGGGGGCAGATCCCCCATTTTGACTGCCGGAATGGCAGTAAAAAATTGTCGAAACGGTAGCATTTTGCTGTCATTCCGGCAGCAAAAATGGGAGTGGATCTCCTTATGTTGCTGCCAGATCCCCCTATTTTGCTGCTCATTTTCGATAGCAAAATGGGGAGATCCTGCCGGAATGACAGCAAAAATGTTGCAATTTCGGCAGTCAAAATAGGGGTGGACCCCCCATTTTGCTCCCCATTTCCGGCAGTAACAGGGGGGATCCAACCCCTATTTCGGCTACCAAAATGGCAGCATTCAGGCATTTTTTTACTGTTGAAAATGACAATGTTTTTGCTGCTATTCCAGCAGTCAAAATAGGGGGTGCCGAAAATGGACAGCAAAATAGGGGGATCCACCCTCTATATCTGCTGCGGTTTGCTGCAGCGTTTTCACTGTCGAAAATGGCTCCGGTAGCCATTTCCCAGAGCCATTTCTAGCAGCCCTCTTGGGTGGGGCCGGTGTTTTGTTTATTTTTTATTTTTTATTATTTTTAATATTTTTAAACGTTTTATTTTTAAAATTAAAAGGCTAAAGGGTATAATCGTTATTTCTATAAAAAGTTGAGTGAATAGTAAAAAAAGACCTTTTATGAGTATTTATGAAAGGTTGGAGACTCAAGAGAGTCTTAAAAAAAGTCATGGACCTAATCATTTCTTTACTCAAAAGTTAGGGACCTTTTGTGAAATTAATCCTAACATCAAAAGCTTGAATCATAGCTTCAACGTGTTTGAGCCTTCATTTCTTTTTTTCCCCTCCTTTCCAAAAATATAAAGAATATATATTTGTGTACGCATGTGTGTGTATATATATATATATATATGTCAAGACGACATTATAAGAACACGGGAAATGTGAGTTTCAGATGCTACGATGCTATTAACTAAAAGGGTAATTTACAGCTAGCGTCTTCAACCTTTCAGGTTTGTTGAGATTACGTCCCTAACCTTTAATTTTCGTTGTGGAGGTTCTTAACTTTTCAATAGTGTTACACCTAAGGTCCCTCTAACGTTTTCCATCCATTTCCACCGTTAAAGTTATTATCGTAAAATAACTAAAAATTGAATATTTTAATATTTTAAAATTAAAAAAAAAAAGAGAGAGGGAAGACCCCCGGTGCTGCCGGAAATGGTAGCACTTTGCTGCCATTTGGCTCCGGAAATGGCAGAAAAGTGCTGCCATTTCCTACAGCACAGGGAGGGAGACTCCCCCCTTTTTTGGCAGGAAATGGTGGCCCAGACGGCTGCCATTTCCGCCCAAAAGTAGAGGGAGTCTCCCCCCATTATGGCTATCATTTTTGGCCGGAAATGACAACCAAGATGGTTGCCATTTCAAGCCAAAAATAGTAGCCAAAATGGGGGGAGAGTCCCCGTTTTTGGCTGCCAGAAAATGAGGACTCTCCCTCCTTTTTTGGCCGGAAATGGCTGCCATGGCAGCCGTATGGGCAGTCATTTTCGGCCAAAAAAATGGGGAGTCTCCCCCCTATACTATTAAAAATGGCCATTTTAGGCAGTCAAATGGCTGTCGAAAATGGCAGCAAAGTGCTGCCATTTCCTGCAGCACAGTGGTCTCCCCCCTCTTTTTTTTTTAATTTTAAAATATTAAAATATTCAATTTTTAGTTATTTTACGATAATACCTCTCACCTTAACAGTGGAAATGGATGGAAAATGTTAGAAGAACCTTATGTGTAACACTATTAAAAGGTTAAGGGTCTCCACAACGAAATTAAAGGTTGGGGATGTAATCTCAACAAACTTGAAAGGTTAGAGATGCTAGCTGTAAATTACTCTAACTAAAATTTGTAATGTATTTCGTGTCAACTTATAATTGCTTAATTTATAATATGATAGGATGAAAATCAAATTCACTGACCTTAGGAAATTAACAATAAAATATCTGACTTTGTTTAAATTAATTCATTCTAGAACTTACACAATTAATTTAATGAATAAAGAAAATGCTAAAAAGAAAATTCAAATGCTGCCTAGCCGCCATAATGCAACTGCAGTTGCGACGCCTTTGCAATTCCGCATGGTGATTTGTAGAAAATTGTACAAGAAGTCACCAACTTTTAGCGTATAGAGCAATCACACCCCCAAATTTTGAAAGCATTTTATTACGTTGGGCGTTAGAGATTGATATGGTTAGTGTAGCCCACCCTATTCCCCATCTGGGAGCTTTTGACACGTGAGTAGTTGACAGAATGCAGTGAGATTAAAAAAAATCTTAATTCATTCTTTAGATTGAATATTATTGTTTTAATTTTTGCTATTATTAATTCCTATATACAATTTTGATTTATGAATAAATAATAATTATAATAATAACTACTGTGAAGAATTTATGATGCAAATTTTTGTCCTTCGCCCAATAAAGGCGTACATTCATGCATCGTTTGAGCGTAGAACGCGTGGAAATATAAACAACTTGTTACTACTTTTATTTTTCCTATCCCCGTAAATCTGTAACAAAAACTAGCACTAGTCAAAAGTTGTTTGTATCATATTATATAAACTTGTGAATTTATAAATTTCTAAAACGAGTGGTGAAAATATTTTCATAAAGTCCTACATAGTGCGTGAATAGAGATTGAACAGTAGTTGAAAGTAATAATGAGCCTCATAAAATGTATAGCAAAAAATTACTCCATCCGCCACAAAAAGATATTCATCTTTTCCTTTTTTATCTGTTACAAATTACATTTCCCTTTTCTAAGTTAATTTTTTAATTTTCTAATATGCCTTTATTTATAGTGCACAGTAATTAACAATAAAGAACAATTAAAATGAAATATTAAATAAATCAAAGGATATATTAGAAAATATATTGTTAAATTGTACATTTCCAATAATATTAAGTGATGTTTTCTTAATCTATGTGAAAAATGAAAAGGGAATATCTTTGTAGGACTGAGGAAGTAATACGGGGTATATTCTATGATGTCTATTGGACACCATTTTATAGAGTCTAATATATTATATAGCAAGTGTCCAATAAACACATTGGAAGATGATGACCATATTCTCTCCAATGTGTTCAATAAACACTTGTCACATAATAGTGTCCAATGGACACTATAGAAAAACTGAGTAACATGGTCTCTAAATTGACAACTCATAAGAGAAAACACACACATATATCATGTATATGATAGTTGAACATTTTTATTTTTATTTATTTATATTTTTTTAAGTATACAAAATGGTGAAGTTGATTTGGTATTTTATCAAACGCTAGTTTGGTCGATAGCGTGAAACATTAAGGAATATTAGTGTTCGATTTTGAAGGTCATTTATATATATACATATATTTATTTGCCTGATATGCTAAATGTTGGGGACTATATTTGCAATTTCGATATGATGTTTTGCTCCCGATTTCGACAAGGTACGACCTACTTTTGCATCCCGGATAACGCAATTATTACTATAATTATAATTTCTCTATACTAGATTAGAAAAATCTATTTTCATAATTCTCTACCAGTCCCTTCTTTCTCCAACTTTTACATTCAATTTCCACTAAAATTAATCTCTCGCCAGACGTTTAGTTGGGTTATCCTGCCCGACACACGTGGGGGTTGATAATTGGACAATCACATGATAATTGGACAATCACATATGAATTGTCTCATGTGAGTTGTTCTACACATAAATTGTCTAATTATCATTCACAAAGTGTATGTCAAAAGAGTGGGTGATCAAAACTCCATTTTCCACAGTAAAAGAGATAGCATTCCTATCATTTCTAATTGAAAATGTCGTAGCACCCGTGTAGTTGATATTATCACACTCATAGGTCTCCTATGGCTATATGTTGACATGGATAGAATTTTTTATAGAGTAAAGCAAGGAAATAATCAAATTAATGTAGAGAGAAGAGATCAATATGGGGAGTGGATACAAAATGTAAGGCCCCAATATATAAAAATTAGCAATAACCGACTAAGTTAGAATCTCAAGAAACAATGACAATCATATATTGTTGAATAAATTAAACATTCCCATCACCTACTATAACCAGGTCAATAGCAAACCAAATTATATGTCAAAATTATTATTATACATTTAATCCATGCAAACATCCACCTAAGACAACATTAGATAATGACCATATCTATCTACACATGTAGAAAATTAAGACAACATTAGATAATGACCATATCTATGTAGAAAATTATGGCACCTGTATGAGTTTTAAAAATTATTATTGTATTATTATCAATTGTAAGGAGATTTTCTCTTCTAAAATCTAACTTAATTGTTAGCAACCTATTTACAGAATTATGAAATCAGTACCTTCTTCAATTGTACATGATTCTATCCACACTTTTCATTTTCTCAAACTTTACTGTCAATTTATAGGGCAAAAAAGCAGTAATCTAGTTATTAATTCCAATTTTACGGGGAAGGAGCCATTGTCATAAACGTGACGGAAAGCCGGGGGCATGTTTGGGATTTTCTTTCTTTTTTTAAATATTGAAATCTGCGTTTTAAGTAGCACAGTACATCCTAACGCTTCACAAGATTATTAAAAAAAAAAAAAAACAAAAAACAAAAAAACTAACATAAATATATGAGAAAAACCACCCACGCAACCGGTCAATGGATTCTTCTGCTTTGAAAATAAAAACCAGTCCAACTTGAACCGCTTCTTTTTCAAGTCCACACACTCTTCCTATTCTTCTTTCTTAATCTACGAGTTTATTGTTTTCTCCAATTTTCCGAACTCACGTCGTCTTTCTTTTCCTGATTAGTCATCATAAGCTTCGAACTTTGATCCATTTTTTGTGATTATACGAAATAGAAAAAGTTTCGAATTTGCAGCAAGACGAGCAAAATGGAGAGTTTAATTGGACTGGTTAATAGGATACAGATGGCTTGCACAGCCCTCGGTGATTATGGCGGCGATGATCAGGCGTTTTCTTCTCTCTGGGATGCCCTGCCCTCCGTTGCCGTTGTTGGTGGCCAGGTGGGTTTTTCTGTTATAACAATACCTTGTAGAAGCTGGAGCCGTTAGAGAGGGTCACGCTTGTTTTATTGCTTAAATTTTCATAATATTGTCTTGCAGCTGGGATATTAGTTATAATGTTGCTGATTTTTTAATTTTCTTTTTGCAATGATTTGTGAGCTTGTATTCATTACTTTTGGCTTTTGCATGATCGTTTCATGTCTCTTCTTTTCTTTCTCGTGGTTTGGATGGAAAACAGAGTTCTGGAAAGTCGTCCGTTTTAGAGAGTATAGTTGGACGAGATTTTCTTCCTCGAGGATCCGGTTAGTTAATTTATTACTGCGCTTCATGATTCACAGATAGATTTCGAATAAGAATACGATATTCATTATCTGTCCTTTCTTGGGGATTTTGTTCATCTGCACTGTACAGGAATCGTTACAAGGCGGCCTTTGGTGTTGCAACTGCACAAGACAGATGAAGGGCAGCAGGAATATGCAGAATTTGCCCATTTGCCAGACAAGCAGTTTACTGATTTTTGTATGTGAAATATCTTCTCCAGATTTTAATTTGTACGGGTATTGTTACCATTAAATATATCTTTTATGGCTTGAGATTCTGTGGTCTGACTCCTAGGTCCCTTTTAAATTGACCAAATATGTGAGATGTTCTGCAGCTAAGTTTTGAATTATTTATTGAGATTGACCATAGTTGGCTGGGAAAACGAAAATTTTCTCATCTCATTTTTATTTTGCAGCCTTGGTTCGCAAAGAGATTCAGGATGAAACTGATAGAATCACCGGGAAAACAAAGCAGATTTCTCCCATCCCTATTCACCTCAGCATACATTCTCCCAATGGTATTTTTCACATGTCCAATTTCTTTTCTTAAATTCAAGAAAGGAACATGCACATTTCCATTTCCTAGTAATATTTCTACTTAACTGGATCCCAGTGGAGGTCTCGTTGTATATTATGCATGCAGCTTATTTTATTTTAATGGATGGATTAGAATATACAAGGAATACATAACAATTGGTAGTTTGAGCATTGAAAGAAATCGTGTGGAAAGTAAAGGTTTAGTGGAAAACAGACAAATAGAGAAGATGATTGTGGGCACGTTAGAGTCGCATTGTCTAAATAAGTGATTAGCCTTGGTTGTTAGCATGGAATGAGAATTTTATGATGATGTAACAGTTGGATGAAATGGCATGCTGCAAGGATTTTACGTGATGAGAAAAATGACCAAGTCAGGTAGTTGTACACAATGGATATTATACTAGTGGATGTGCAAATGATAGGCCACGAGCGAAAAACTCGCCATCAGATAGCACAACAACAATCAGGGTGTTGTACCAACATGTAGACGTGGTATTAATTTATGATAAGTACAGAACAATGTCTTAGTATAAATAATATAGCAAAATACGTCAGAAATAGGAAAAAGAGACCAAAATTAACACTGTTGGTTATTGCTGCAGAAGACATGATTCTGTTGGCACTTTCAAGTGATATAGTGTCGGATTAAACTAAACACATAGAAAAGTTTGCATAGCTGATACCAAGTGTATATGGAACAAGGCTTAGCTTGCTGGTTTTTGTACTCAATTTAGTAACCTTACCACTGATGCACAGTGGTTTTCTCTTGCAGTTGTCAACTTAACTCTAATTGATCTGCCTGGTTTGACCAAAGTCGCTGTTGGTAAGGCTAATTTGTTTTCTGTCTAGTCACAGATTAAATATAATTTACGTGAATTTCAGCCAATAGAAAGATATTTGTTATTTGCAGAGGGACAGCCTGAAAGTATAGCCCAAGACATTGAAACTATGGTTCGATCTTTTGTTGACAAGGTGAAGATCATAGTTTCTCTTTATTGCACTGCATTATCCTTCTCCAGTTTATTGTCCCATAAATCAATTATTATAGTTATTTAGCTATGAAGATCTACTGGAGTCAGCATGCCTTTGTCTCTTTGCTTACTATGTTTTGAAGATATTATATGGATACCACTCTGATGAACTCCTCGAAAGCATGCATTTCAAATTCAAATAGCAAGATTTTCTTTATCATGACACGCTGTAAATTTACTTGCCAGTTTTGCTTGTTTAAACAAATAAATTTTTTAGGCTGTTGATAGCACACAATTCAGTTTACCTAGTATATTATGAGCTCCTTTGAATATGAAATTTTCAACATTTTGTCACCATACTACAATTTTTATTTATTATTATCATTTTTTTTTAAAAAAATTTTGGTATGTGCAGCCCAACTGCATTATACTAGCTATATCTCCAGCAAACCAAGATATAGCCACATCAGATGCTATTAAGCTTGCCAGGGAAGTTGACCCGATGGGTATGTTTGCTTACCTTTAGATTTACCTAAATTATGCAACTGTAGAATCATTGTGTCTGCCATTTTTATGAATCTCTATTTGCGATTCTTGTAGGTGAACGCACATTTGGAGTGCTGACAAAATTAGATTTGATGGACAGAGGAACTAATGCTCTGGATGTGAGTTCTTCCCTCCTTAATTCACACACACCTGAAATAATCCACATAAACAAGTATATCAAAAGGGATTCTTGCTTTTTCTCTTGGAGTTCTTTTTATGAGGATGTGGAATATTCTTCAAAGTTATCAAAACCTTTTTGTTCAGAAAGTTATCAAAATTTCCAAATTGATACCCCCCAAACAGATCACACAAATGTATAAAACGTTCTTCATTTTTTCTCATTGTCTTCTGGCTCGAGAAATAATTTATCCTTAAATTCTACGTGGTTGTGTTCTCTGGCTTCCACATCACCGCTCTTTTCCCAGTTGACATAGGTTGCAATTTATTGTTATTCTTTGGCCTCACCTAAGTTTTTACTCTCCTCTTTTCCACCAACAGGTTCTTGAAGGAAGATCCTATCGTTTACAGCAACCCTGGGTTGGAATTGTGAATCGTTCCCAAGCAGATATCAATAAAAATGTCGATATGATGCTTGCAAGACAAAAGGAACGGGAATATTTTGCTACAAGTCCTGATTACGGGCATTTGGCTAGTAAAATGGGCTCAGAGTATCTCGCTAAACTTCTCTCAAAGGTTTGTTTCTCTTTCTCTTTCATATCATTGACTAAAATTACATACTGGAGTTCACACGGGCGAATGTTTTTATTTCAGCACTTGGAATCCGTAATTAGGGCAAGGATCCCGAGTATCACTGCACAAATTAACAATACCATTGAGGCACTTGAATCTGAGTTGGACCACCTTGGAAGGCCCGTTGCTGTTGATGCAGGGGTAAGCTGTGTTCCTGATTGGTCTTTATGAATTGATATCCAGCAATCTTATAAGTAACTCAAACGTGTTTCAGGCACAATTGTACACCATTTTGGATCTTTGTCGTGCTTTTGACCGTATATTCAAGGAGCATCTTGATGGAGGGTATGGAATTTTTATTCTTAGCCTTTTCTCATATTATGAATCTTCCATTTTGTTTTTTATTTTTTTTATTATGAATCTTTTTCTTACTGTGAAAGCCGTTTTTGATGCTTCATAGTTCTGTTACCTTCTGATCTGCTTTCTAAGCACATTGGATGTGAAATGCCACTGGTAGCTCTGACTGATACTCAGTTAGCTCTCAATTGAACTATAGAAAATGATAGTTTTAATGCATATCAAAGCAACAAAGTGACTAGTTGAGGATTATTGCTTTCTTCCAATTCTCTGCCTACGAACTTGCTTCATTTGACATTTTTATTAATTAGCTATACATATCTGCTATTCCAGCCGAGCAGGAGGTGATCGTATCTATGGAGTTTTTGACAATCAGCTGCCTGCTGCTTTGAGGAAACTTCCGCTTGATCGACACCTTTCTTTGCAGAATGTGCGGAAAGTTGTTTCAGAAGCAGATGGTTATCAGCCACACTTGATTGCCCCAGAGCAAGGTTATCGGCGGCTTATTGAGGGAGCCCTAAGTTATTTCAGGGGACCTGCTGAAGCAACTGTTGATGCTGTAAGATTCCCCCCCTCCCCCAACCCCCAAAACCAGAACATTTCGTTGAATTTAAAGTTCGATCCAAGTGCAAGTCTAAGATCTCATTCGATATCCATGCTCACCAATTGAAAATCATTTAGGTACACTTTGTCTTGAAGGAACTTGTCAGGACGTCAATGGAGGAGTGTCAGGTGCATTGCAATCATCGTCTTTTACTTGAATAAATGCTTTTTTGCTGCTTCTACTTGGTTCAAATGTCAATCTTAGTCTCCTCTTTCATTTGACAGGAGTTGAAACGGTTTCCAACTCTACAATCAACAATAGCTGGAGCAGCAAATGAAGCACTGGAAAGATTTCGTGAGGACAGCAAAAAAACAGTTATTAGATTGGTAGATATGGAAGCGTCTTACCTGACGGTTGAATTCTTTCGGAGACTTCCTCAGGAAATGGAGAGAGGAGGGAATCTAGAAAGAGGTGGGAACCCAGAAAGAGGGGGGAATCCAGAGAGAGGGGGAAATCCAGAAAGAGGGGGGAATCCAGCTTCTACAGCTGTAGATCGCTATTCAGATGTCCATTTTAGGAGGATAGCGACTAACGTATCATCTTATGTGAATATGGTAAGGGACACTTTGAAGAATACGATTCCAAAGGCTGTGGTTTATTGCCAAGTAAAGGAGGCCAAACAGTCTTTACTGAACTACTTCTACACACACATTGGAAAGAAAGAGGTACCTTTAACGTTACATTCTATTTTCCTTTCACATTCATAGATGGCCAAGATAACTGACTTTGTTAAAGGTCCTGAGAACGCCAATGGCATGTGGGTTATTCAGCAAAGTTCATTCATTGTTATTGCTGCTATTGTTATTAGTTTTTCCCATTGTTGGGAAGTACCGAGCAGATAGTTGATCAATTGATAACGATCAATATGCTTATAGATCGGTCTTTTTGGAATCTTGTTAATTGCTTACTGAAAGATACCACAGCATCTGATTCCTAGCTTTTTGTGATTTTGCATATATATCAGGCTGAGCAGCTCTCAGACTTGTTAGATGAAGATCCAGCATTAATGGAAAGAAGATTGCAGTCTGCCAAAAGGCTTGAACTGTATAAGAAATCAAGGGACGAGATTGATTCCGTATCTTGGGTTCGATGAAAGCTAAAATACAATTTATACAATGATAACAGAATTTGCAGTTGATTGCCCCATATTCTTCTCTTGAAAGATTTCTCATTTTTGTCCAGATAATTACCATTTTGATGTTAGGTTCATCTTGAACATTGATTCCATTACTGTGTATTCTATGTAAATATTCACTCTTGCAGCAAATAGATATATGGTTTTTTGAGTACAAGAATGACTGTCGTACCTTTGTGCTCTTTGATGAACTTTAATGACCTCAAGTTGTAGGCCTATGGTAAGATCGCCAAGAATCGAATCTTTCTCGGACTTCGCTTTTGTGAAGATTCGATAATTAGATGGCATGAAATTCATTCTTGCAATAAATCAGTTAACAAATGTTTGTTTTATAATGAAGGAAAATACTTTTTAGGGTATCTGTGTTGATTAAAGTTTGTTAAGGATCCATTTGAAATATATCTCAGGTGTGCAGCTTAAGCAATACCCCGAGAAGGGTGGAAATGAAATTGCAGAAAAATGTACTTTCTATACCAAGAAGTTTATGATCAACAAAATCCTCTTATATCGACATGTTAGTCTTTTGGAAAAAATAAAAAAATAAAATGGAAGACAGCTTTCACTGCAAAAGATACTAAAAGCAAGTGACCATTTTTTTCCTTTCTTTCTTTCTTTCTTTTTTTTTTTTTAAATATATTACAAAGGATTATATAGGAGAAGAATTTAACCCTTAACTAATCAATAATGATCTCCAGCCAGATGTATGGTGGGATTATCCCGTCATACACACACATGGTAGAAGATTATTAGACAGTTATGTGGGCTCTCATAGGCAAGAAACCCACTACGTGTAGATTTCCCTAATAATCTTCCGCTATGTGTGCGTATGGTATGATAGTCATGTCATATATCTAGCTGGAGATCATTTTCACTTAACTAACAGTTAGAAAACCAACTAAGATGCTATTGAAACACATAAGTCTTGATTAAAGAAACTAACTTTTGAAGAGGAACAACCAAATGTAAAGTTGAATAGATATTTTATTTAACAAGACATGATCTAATACGTGAAGTAGTTGTGACGTAATATATTATATATTGGTGAATGAATTATGTTTAGCACATGAATTGATTCGACTGATGATGCACCATGTCATAGTGTTGCTAAGATAGGCTAAGGTACAATGTTTAATGGGTTAATTAACTGATTGAGTGCGTTAAGAAACTTTCTTAAGCTTTGTTATAAATTGATTTAACTGATTTGACAATACATATAATCTCATTTCCAGGTTCAGAACTAAAACAAGAAGGGTTAATTTCACAAATCGTCCCTAGCCTTTAAGTTAAAAATTAGTTGGGTCCTTAACTTTTTTTTCAATTTATTGAGTCCCCAATCTTTTATAAATTCACACTATAGGTCCTTTTTGTCACTATTCTATTACTTTTCAACAAAATGACCGTTATACCCCTTAATTTTTTTATTTTTTAGGAAAAAAGTTTAAAATAATAAAAAAAAACCCATCCTACCCCACCTAAGATTGGCCGCTAGAAACGATACCATTCCGGCTGCCAAAACGGAAGAATGAATCCCTCTATTTGTTACCGGAAATGGCAACATCCCCTTTATTGTGCTGCCAGGCAGCACTTTGGCTGTCGTTCCGCCACCCAAAATGGGGGCGGGGGTGATTTGCTGTAGTTTTCGGCAGCCAAAAAGGGTGGAGTGGGTGTTTTCTTTTTTTTTTTAAAAATTATTTTGAAACTTTTCTTTAAAATTTAAAAAGTTCAGGGTATAATTGTCATTTTATTGAAAATTTAATGAAATAGTGACAAAAATGACCTATTGAGTGAATTTATAAAATATTGAGGTCCCAGAAGGTCGAAAAAAAGGTTAGAGACCCATCTGCTTCTTAACTCAAGGGGTTGGGGATGATTTGTGAAATTAACCCAAAAAGAATGGTTAAAAACAATAGTTAATTTCAAAAATGGTCCCTAACCTTTGCACTTTCTATCAGTTAGATCCCTAATCTTTTTTTAAATGTCGTGGGTTCCTAACCTTTTATAAATTCACTCATAGAGTCTTGTATGACATTTTTGTCCTTATTTTTTTAAATAAATTAAAAAACTTCTAAAACATAGTTAAAATAATACAAATCAAAACAATCCCTAACTACCTAGCTAGCTATCTATTTTATCATATCTCTAACCTGATTGAAAATGAAAAATGCCTGCATAATTTTTCTAGGGAAATTCTTATCCCATCATTTCTGACAATAGCGGGAATCCATATTCCAACTCAACGTAAATGAGAAATTTCGATAATCATTTTCAGTAGTAAAATAGGATACTTAGAATTTTGCTGCTTGTTCATCTCGATACTGTAAAAAAATGTCATGATTTCACCAAAAAAGAAAAATAGTACAAGTATTTTTCATTTTCGGTCATGTTAGATATATGAGTAGAATAGGTAATTAGCTAGATATGTGAGGAAAATTTTATTTTCCTTTATATATTTATTATTTTTACCCATTTTTTAGATTTTTTTTTATTTAAGAAGTAAGGGACAAAAGTGTCATAAAGGACTTTATAAGTGAATTTATAAAAAGTTGGAAACCTACAATATTGAAAAAATAAGGTTGGAGACCCGTGAAAAGGTTGGGGACCATTTGTGAAATTAACCCTAAAAATAATTATTCATACCATTTGAAACTCACTCAGAGGGTACGTTCTATAGTGTCTATTAGACTTTATGTATGGAGTCCAATAGATTATGTGACAGGTTCTCATTAGATACATTGAGAGATGAGTCCTTCGATATGTCCAGTGAAAGCCTGTCACATAATCCATTGGACTCCATACATGGAGTGCAATGGACACTATAGAATAACCGCCCTCAGAGCATCTCTAATGCTTGCTTCCATTTCTTTATTTTGTAAGCGAGGAACCAATTAAAACAATCCACTTCATAAGGTGCACATTTTGCCCAAAAAATTGTTTTCCAATGCAAATGATGTGGACGCCCTTCACAAGACATGATAGCAACCAGAAAGTAGACAAGGTAAAAAAAAAGGTAGTCTACCTGCATACCCTTTCGTGGACTTCTTCCATACATTTTTTAATTAATTTTCTGTCAAATCTTTATCTGGGAATTTTTTCAAAATGACCT
>CAVNYN010244532.1:0-11259 GCA_963692815.1 Nyctanthes arbor-tristis | reverse complement strand
ACGACGCTCTTCCGATCTAGTTCATGTTCATTATTACTTGTAGATTGCATGTGTTACTTATATAATGATAGTCAATATATCTTGCTATAGTTTGTCTATCTTATCTGTATTTTGCATGTTGTCAGGGGGAGCCTATTAACGACCAATGCGGTCCATGGGCCAGATCGGAAGAGCACACGCCCATAAAAAGTTTAATTGCATTTGGGCCGAAAATCAACATCTAGGTCGTCCAATAATCTTCTCAATTGCATTGCCAACTTCCTCTTTTATATATACTCAGCCCGATAATGTTATATTCTAAATTGAATGTGGGATTTCATCCATCTTAAATTACTTATATCCTCTATTTTTATTTTATAAAGAATACGCTCAACCACTGTTTGTTATCAACTCCACATGGAATACAATTCAATTCTCTTTTGTAAATTGCATTTCTAACTTCCACTTTTACGGCGCCAACATTATTATATTTTTTATGTAATCTGATGTGCGAATCGGTACCTCCTGATAAACCTATGTTATTATATGTTTGTTTTGAAAAGATAATCATGTTAGATTTGTGTTTATTAGTTATAACATGGATATCTCTTCACTAGATCATATGCAAAATTTCCAACCCCACCTCTAAAAAAAAAATCCAACCACACTGAGAAAAAATCCTGGGTCTACCCCTCCGTGTGTTAGTCATCTATATTTTGGTGATGTTTACATCTTTTCATAATATAAACATTCATTAGGAAATGGGAATATTTGCCGAATCATTGTAGAAAACTGAAGCAAAAAATAAATTAATTAATTAATTAATTAAAAAAGTAATAAAGTTCTTTTGTTTATTTATAGTGAATTGGGCTTTTTGCTAAATTCAGCAAAATATTTCCGTTAAAAATTGGAAGTATAGAATGGGTTAAGATAATTTGAGTATTCCTTTTTTTTTTCCTACGGTGTTTTAGAAAAAAAAGGTTAAATTAGACCACATGGTCTTGCCCATTCTATACCTATCTATATCTATACCATATAATAAAGTGGCTGAGCTAGGACAGGTCCCACCTACAGTTTCCCGCCCAAACTCATCTAGTTTTACTTTTTTTTTTAATTACTGTTATTGGGCAAATTTTTTTCCTTTTGGTCCGCTGTTTTTCTTGGCCAGAGATTTGTATCATGCGTTCTATTCTTGGGAAGGGGAACAATCACAAATGCATTACAACCACAGTTCACACCTTCTTCTTCTTCTTCTTCTTCTTCTTCTCTCTCTCTCTCCCCCCTTCTCCCACCTCCAAATTTCTAGCTCTAAATCGCTACTCCCTGTCTTCTCTCTCCCTTTTCTCGGTGTCGATCAGCGATTCTTTGGCAAAATGAAAGCTTATTAACATTTTTTTCTTTATTTTTTAAGTTAACAGTGGAGCGGATCGGATCGATTTGACCATAACGATGTCATTATCGTCATAACGACTTGAATATTTTTTAACGAATAGTGTCATTAAATTAAAATTTCAACTTCTAAGTTATACTGACAAATTATAAACATTTCTCAATATGTTGTGAGTGGTATTGACTAGTATTTAGAGACGAGCACCTCTTATCAAAGCCCAAAAATGGATAATTAACGCATAATCTTTTAGTTATCATTATATATTTGAATATTATTGAGTGAACAGTACCTTTAAATTAAAATTTGAACTTCGAAGTTATACTGACAAATTATAAACAGTTCTTAATGCATTGTAAATGATATTGACTAGTATTTAAAGATGAACATATCTAATCAAGCACTTAAAATGGATAATTAACTCATAACATTTTTGTTGTCATTATAACAATTTGAATATTTTTGAATGAATAGTATCATTAAATTAAAATTTCAACTTTTAAGTTATACTGACAAATTATAAACTTTTCTCAATGAGTTGAGAGGTGGCATTGACTAGTATTTAAAGATGAACACTCTAATCAAGCACTTCAAATAGATAATTAACTCATAACGATTTCATTATCATTATAACGATTGAATATTATTGACTGAATCGTGTTATTAGATTAAATTTTGAACTTATAAGTTATATTAACAAGTCAGAAGTATTTTCTAATGTGTTGTAAGTCGTATTGACTGGTATTTAGTCATGATCACATCTAATCAATAACTAAAATGGATAATTAACTGGTAATTATTTCATAATCGTTATAACAATTTGAATATTTTTGAGTGAATAGTATTACTAAATTAAAATTTGAACTTTTAAGTTATACTGAAAAATTATAAACGTTTCTTAATATGTTTAGAGTCATATTGACTAGCATTTAAAGATTATTTAGAGATGAATAAATCTTATCAAACAACTAAAATGGATAATTAGATCATAACGATTTCGTAATTGTTATAACGATTTGAATATTTTCAAGTGAATAGTGTCATTAAATTAAAATTTGAACTTCTAAGTTTTACTGACAAATTGTAAACATTTCTCAATGTGTTGTATGTCGTATTAACTAGTATATATAAATGAAAGTCTCTAATCAAATAACTGCAGTGGATAATTAACTCATAACGATTTCTTAATCGTTATAACGATTTGAATATTTTTGAGTGAATAGTATCATTAAATTAAAATTTGAACTTCTAAGTTATACTGACAAGTCAGAAATATTTCTTAAGGTGTTGTGAGTGCATTGAGTAGTATTTATAGAAAAATACTGTTAATCAAACACTTAAAATTGATAATTAAGATCGTAATGACTTCATTATTGTTATAACGATAACAATATTATTGAGTGAATAGTGTCATTAAATTAAAATTTAAACATTTAAGTTATACTCACAAATTATAAATATTTCTTAATGTGTTGTGGGTGGTATTGATTGATATTTAGATATGAACTGCTATAGTTAGCCACAAAAAAAATGGATATGACTAAATTAAAATTTGAACATCTAAATTATATTGACAAATTATAAACACTTATTAGTGTTTTGTGTGGTACTGACTAGTACTTAAAGATGAACACCTCTAATCAAGCACTTAAAATGGAAAATTAAGTTATAACGATTTCGTTATCGTTACAATGATTTGAATATCGTTGAATGAATAATGTCATTAAATTAAAATTTGAACTTATTTGTTATACTGACAAATTACAAACATTTCTTAATGTGTTATGAGTGATATTGACTAATGCTTAGAGATGTACACCTTTAATTAAACACTTAAAATGGATAACTAACTCATAACGATTACGTTATCGTTATAACAATTTGAATATTATTCGGTGAATATTGTCAGTAAATTAAAATTTGAACTTCTAAGTTATACTGAGAAGTCAAAAATATTTTTTGATGTGTTGTAAGTCGTATTGATTTGCTTTTAGAGATGAAGAACTAAAATGGATTATTAACTCATAATGATTTCGTAATCGTTACAACGATTTGAATATTTTTTAGTGAAAAGTGTCATTAAATTAAAATTTGAATTTCTAAGTTATATTGACAAATTATAAATATTTCTTAACGTGTTGTGAGTGATATTGATTTGTATTTAGAGATGAATACTTCCAATTAAACATCTAAAATGGATAATTAACTCGTAATGATTTCGTTATCGTTATAACGAATTGAATATTATTGAGTGGATAATGTTATTAAATTAAAGTTTGAACTTCTATGTTATACTAATAAATTATAAATATTTTTTAATGTGTTGCGAGTGGTATTGACTAGTATTTAGAAATGAACACATCTAATCGAACAATTAAAATAGATAATTAACTCATAACTATTTATTGATTTGTGCATAAACCCCCCAAGGAACATGTGGAAGACTGAATTTGATCAGTTCTCTTTCATATTAACTTTACAAAGCTATTCCCCCCCCTTTGTAGATGTACACGTCATATGGTAAACATTGTGCATTCCGAATTATTTAAGTCTGCGTTGATCACAAAGTCAATTCTTGGACGATCATTAGAGTTGGCGGTCTATTCAAAGATTTTTTTAACACCATTTCAACACATCAAAAAGAGAAAATTTATGTATCTATAAATTAATGCATTTGTTTGCACATGAATCTATATCTTGCATGCCAAGAATAACCTTTAAAGCATCTGTGCAAGCCATCACAACTTGACAATTCGCATCTTTAAGAGCCTCAACTCATACGGTAAAGAGTGGTTTGGCTTGATTTGATCTAAAATTTGACATAGCTAGGAATTTTCAAACCACTTAAAATGGTATGATTTGGATTTCAAAATTTGACAAATTTGAACTCTCTTTTATATTTTGATTAAAAATTATTAAGCGGGAATTAAATTGAGAAACAAATCTCAATGGTCTCAATTAATAATTCATATATATTGTCAAATTAAATTACTGATTTTGGCACTTCAATGAACAAATTTTTGGAATGATTTTAATTAGGACTGGGCACGGTTCTGGACGATCCGAACCTATCCTGACCTAAGCAGAAACCGAATTACTTGACCCACCAAATCGACCTGGGTCGGTTTAGTAAAGGGTCTGTGCCTTTACATCCTTTTTTTTTTTTGGGTCTTCTTCCCTCTACTTTTTTCTATTTTGTTTACCATCTTTTCTAACAAATTTCAAATGGATCTTCTCTTATATTTCAAGTTCTAATTGTTAGTGAAAAATTTTTTACTAGTTTGAAAGAATGCCAAATTTACCATTTTATTGAACACTGTAAGAAAAAATTAGCATACAAGCATATATGTATATATATGCATTGATTTTTTTCCTACTTTTCTACAACAATTCAACAAATAATCTTAATAAAAGATTATATATTTAAACTTATATACACATTTAACTTACAAATAATAAAAGATAAACTATAACAAAAGACAGACTATATCACCATGTAAGCGCACATGCAACCTACAAATAATAAAAGGTAGATTTAATTATAAGTCTTACAATCACTCAGTTTAGACACTTCTAATATAAAAATATTACATTCATCCAAAGTAAAAAATTCAGAGTAAAAGCATTGCCCGATTGTTAACATGTAACTTGAAAAGCAGTACTTCAATTTGCATTCTTGCCAAAAAAGGATTGAATATAAAAAATGCATTAAGCAAATATTCACCTCAAAAATTCAATATTGTATCTAACTAATATTTCACCCAGCACTCATGTCACATACCCTCACTGATTGACTGTCCGTTTAAGTGCAGAACGAAAGGAAATGTAATCACAATTGATATGCATAGAATTTAAGAAAATATTATGCAATAAACCAACAAAACAACAACAACAACAACAACAATAATAATAATGGACCATATCAAGAAATGATAGAATTAGCTACAAGATTGCAGTGATGTAGAGGTTAAACTACAAGTGATAATTCATAACTTATCCTAACATTATATTGTTAGAAAATCACCCCCTCCCCGGGGTTTTAAACACATACTAATAATAGACCATGGGTTACTGGGGGACAAGGAAAACATATTAATGGAATTTATGCTATATACCGGTTTTTCCTTGTTCAACTAATATGAAATTTTACCTAGAAGAAGTAACTATTTAGGTGGACAAACAAAAAATTCAAATTGGTTGATTTATCTAACAGCTATATGACTAGAGAAAACCCAAAAAAGAAAATATAAAAACCATAAATCATTTAAGATAATACCAACTTTGTCATGAATTTGGCTGTCATTGATTATTGCTCATCATTACATGCTTTAATCTAGTCTCAATTTAACACCATATGGCTATATGGTATCATATAGTATAATATATATGGTGCTAGATTATTTTTTTGCTTTAATCTTTATTTTCAGTACCCACGTATATAGAGCTCTTAGGCCCTTAATTGATTTATGCATCCTTGACACTAGTTTCGACCTAGCATAATATGGTATGACACTATATGATGATATATGACCATGTGACGTGTACCAGGACACGTCACGTGGGAAACCACAACTATGTGGCTTGTCCCGATACACACTATATGGCCATATGATATCATACAATACTATACATATGATGTTAGATCATTTTTATCCTTAGCGCTAACCTTAGTGCAAGTTTATAAAAGGATAAAAAACCAGCTCATAACTATAAATGTCTGACGTGTTTGAGACACAATATTGAATAGAGTTAAACAATATATATATGTTATACAGCCAATGTATGAAAGAGTAACTTTTTCATTAGGACATAAAGCAAGCAATGGCTAGGATTTCTGTGGAACAATCCACACAGGTATTATGCTTTGCCAATCTCTCGAACGTTAAAATAGCCTCATCTCTCAACTTGATCTAAATCGATCTTAATACAATTGATAGCATGAAAAATTGACTTTTGGTGTTTCACTGAGAAACTTTCGCGTGCAGTTTTAGTAGAAGACGAAGTGGATGAGAATATGAGGAGTGATTTGAGTTTTAGTGGTAGAAGACATAGACTGCGGAAGAGAACAAAAGCAGCAATTCGTATATTTGTCTGTGCGCGGTCCAGTTAATCAGGGTTTGTACGGGTTGGGCTGTAACGAATGGATTGGAACTGATACAAAGGCTGTATTTAATTTTCACAACCCGACGCGAACTGATTTCTTAGTCAAACCAATCCAACCCGACCCAATCGGGTTAGGTCGTGGGCTGGGTCAGTTTCCTACCTTAAATGCTCACTCCTACGGTATATATCTAAATTTTTGGTTTCCAGTGGTATATTTGTTGTACCTACTGAATGTACACCTATTTGTATATTACCCTTGTTATATGTGAGTCTAATTCGTTAAACGGCCTTTACTCAGAAAGGGGAAAAAAGTTAAAACTTGGTTATCCCCACCCCCAACACCAAAAAAAAATAAAATAAAACAAAATAGATCGAAAATAGAAAAATAAATAAAAATGAGGGCCTAATTAACCCTAATATGTAATATCTTGTATCAGTGCACCATGCGTTGAATAATATATTAGTTTAACAATAAAAATTCAATTCAGTAACTACTAAGAGAAAAATTAAAATAAATATTAGTTAAATAATTGAAAGTATACATTTCACTTGGTAATAAAAGTTCTAATATAACAAAGAAAATATGTATACACGGAGAAAAATTTTCAAGCATTTCTCAAAAGTTTTGTTAAAAAACTTCTCACCCATATAGCGTGCATAGATTCAATGTCACGTGTATTTCAAATCCAAGTCATATTTATTTTAAATTCACATGGCATTTATCCATACATGTCACATGAGTTGAAAGTTTTTTTAATGAAACTTTGGGGAGTTCTTAAAAGGGACTCTTACAAGGGATTAGAAAATCATATATTTATTATTTAATTTTAATTTGATAAAAAATGAAACTCAAAGCGAATTGAAAAATCCACATTATAATACTGAAATGAAATAATTTGAAATATTGAGGTATTTGGAAAAGGTAAATTAAAAAAAAAAAAGGAAAGAGAGAAAGAAATACGTGGAAAATTTTTAAAACCTTTCTAGAGGTTTTGTACGTCACGTGTATTTCAAATATAAGCCATGTGTATTTTAAATTCACATGATATGTATCTATACTTGTCATATAGATAGAAAGACTTTTCAAATGGACTCTCCGATCTATAAAATAAAATATTTACTATGTTAAAATCTTGAAGCAATTTTTCTGATGGCATAGTAAATATTTTACAGATAAGGAGTAAAATTATGATTTTATCTATATACTTTTCTTTCTTTTAATGTTTAACATGAGGGTGAAATTGAAATTTTACCCTATTTCTATAAACGCGTTTGTATATTCATTTGCACACGTAGATTAATCAATTATATTTTACCTTCACTTGTTAATTAGAATGGAGGCGCAATATAAATTCAAATATAAGATGCATACATTCTCTCTCTAAATTTTTTTCTCTGCCTTGTCTCTAGCTTCTGCTTTTTAACTTTGCTCTCCTTTGTTCTGAGCTTAACCACATGGGACGGAACCTCTTGACCGCCGACCGGCGCAAGGGATAGCCCCATGCCCGTTTCCCCCTCAAAACTTTCCTCCCCTATCTGTTACTAACCCAGCCATCAGCTCTCTACCTCCTCTCCTTCCTAAGGTGTTTGCAGCTTCTACTTCAACTACCCCAGCTGAACCTACTGCCAAAGTTCCTCTCCCAAAGTTTACGAAAGTGATCGGCCCTAAAGCTTCCTCTACTTTTGGTTTTCTGGTTTTGGAACCAATCATTCATGATGGTGAACCGAGTTGCTACTTTACTTCCGAGCTTCTTGATCTGCTGGAAGCTTCCTGTAAGTATGTCTTGGTGGGGAAGTTTTCACACTCAAACCCAAGCCTTGACATCGCACGGAAAGAGATTCAAAAAGTTGGTTTCAAAGGACATTTCTCTGTGGGTCTATTGGATTCAAAGCATGCCATCATCCATTTTGATTTGGAAGAGGATTATATGAAGCTCTTTGTTAAATCTCCACAAGAAATTTTTATTCTCTCATTGAAAGCCCGATCATTCAAGTTTAGGTATCACTTCCAGGTTTGCCTTATATATTTTTCCAACACGCCAGTGCAGTTAAATCAATTAGTAAACTGTCTAGGCAGGCCTCTACACATCGACAGAGCCATAGCCAGAAAATCTAGGCCGAGTGTGGGTAGAATTTGTATTGAAATGGACGTGTCTCAGCCTCGACCTGAAAGAGTTTGGGTGGGCATGGGGAACGAAGGTTTTTGGCAGAAGATAGTGTATGAAAATCCCCCTCTATATTGTGATAATTGCTTGCATCTAGGGCATGGAGTCGACTCATGTTTATTGCTGAAAAGGAATAAAAAAGAGAAAAGTGTTATTGAAGAGGAGACATTGGATCAATCCAAAGGAGTTAATATGGAAAAGGACAAGAAATTAAAGGACCAATCAGAAAATATGCATGAGAAGAGGGAAGACGAACTACAAAAAATGAAATTGACTGTGAAGGATATGACAGGACAAAAGGAACATACTACTAAATCCAGTGAAAAGTCTGACGAGCTACAAAGAAGTCAGTAGAATGGAAATTTGAGATTTGAAAAGGAGAGGGAAAAGAAACATGGAAAGGAACCAAAAAATACCCAAATTGTAAAAGACCAGCTGTCAAAATTGAATAAAAAATTTAAATGAAAAGGCTCCCCAACACAAATGTGGCCCAGAAAGTGGTTTGGGCAAGGTAGGCCCAATAGCTTCAGAAATAAAGAAAGGAAAAAAGAAAAAAAAGGCCCAACTAAGTGGAAAAACAATCTGGGCTGGGGAGGCAGGAGAGCCAAAAAAAGCCGTTAGAAAATCAAAGTCATCTAAAGACAAGACGGAGTGCAGAAATTCTTTCAATGTGCTGGCGGAGTTGGCTTCAGGACCAGAAGAAGGTGAAATAACAGACAGCAAGAAGCAAATAAGGGAACATATTGATAACAGATTAATGCATGAGTTATTTGACATGTTAATTAGAGGGAACGAGGAAGATGTCGTACAATTCATGGATCACAGTATGCATCCCTCTTTCTTCTTGTCAAGATGATTAACACTTTGTTTTGGAATGTGCGAGGCATCGCCAAAAGTAATACCAAAAAAAGGATTAGATACTTGATGCATATGAATAATATTAATCTGCTTATTATCTTAGAGCCTTTTGTTCATAAGAAAAAAATTCAAAATTTGTGCTTGGAATTGAGTTTTGAGCAAGCGTTTGAAAATTGTAATGGAAAACTTTGGATCATGTAGAGAAGAAACATTGGGTGTGACATTGTGTGGGACGGTGAGCAATGTGTACACTATGCTATTTTGGATTCTACCTTTGAAAAATCCTATTTTCTCTTTGCTATCTATGCTAGCTATTCCTACATTAGACGAAGAACTCTATGGGAATCTCTCCAAAAATTCTCAAAGGCTATTGATGAGCCATGGTTTATTGCTGGGGATTTTAATTGTGTTCTTAAGGCTTCAGAAAGAAGTGATGCCTGACTTAGATATCCCAAACGGGCAGAGGAATTTGCTGAGGCCATTGCTAAATGTGGTCTCATGGAAGTTGGGAATTGTGGTGATAAATTTACTTGGTCCAATGGTAGATTATGGGAAAGGCTTGACAGAGTCCTAGGTAATATGGAATTCATGAGCAATCTTGATGATTTCTCTCTATTAGTGCTGAGTAGGAGTGCCTCAGATCACAGTCCACTCATCCTTATCCAAAAACAACCAACTAACAGAAGGCCTCCAGCTTTTAGATTCACCAATGCTTGGGTCAAACACCACTCATTTTTGGAATTGGTTAAGAGTAACTGGGAACAACCTTTGGAAGGGAATGGCATTTGGAACCTCTGGCAGAAGTTGTCTAGACATAAAACATCTCTAAATGAATGGAACCAAAATATCTTTGGAAATATCTTATCCAAAGTGAGGGAGGCTGAGGAGATGGTGGAAGATACTCAGGAAAAGTTTGATGCCCAACCTACTGATGAAAACAGAACTAATCTACACAAGGGGCAAGCTATCCTTTTTACTGCATTAGCTATTGAAGAAGAATTTTGGAGGGAAAAATCTGGGGTGAAGTGGATCAAAGAAGGGGACAATAGCACAAAGTACTTTCTCTCAAAAATCCAAAATCACAGAATTAAAGGTACTATTAGAATTATTAAAGAGGAAGACAGGATCCTTAAAGAACAGGAGCAGATTCAGCAGTCTACAGTTAACTTCTTTCAAACTCTTTACACGGGTAAACCAGTATCAGATATAGAGCAGCTTGATTTTGAGATTGAACCCTGCATTACTGATGAGGAAAACCAGGCTCTTATGATTGAACCCTCTAATGAAGAAATTAAGAATGTTGTCTTTCTTATGGGAAAAGATAAAGTGGCTGGCCCTGATGGTTTTACACCTCTGTTTTTTAGTCTTGTTGGGAGGTGGTAGGACATGATGTTTGTAAAGCTGTCAGAAATATCTTTGAAGATCAATTCATCCCAAGAATTTTCACAAATACTTCCATTTGCCTAATCCCCAAAAAGAAGAATCCTACATTTTTAATCCTACATCTTGGAAAGATTTTAGACTCATATGTCTATGCTCTGTTTTTAATAGGACAATGTCTAAAGTGATTGCTAATAGATTGGCTATCTTGCTTTCTAAAGTCATCTCCCTAAATCAGACCGGCTTTGTTCCTTACAGAAACATAGCTGATAATATTGTCCTCGCCCAAGAATTGATCTTCCAATTGGACAAAAAGGTCAGAGATGGGAATGTGGCTCTCAAAATTAACAAGGAAAAGGCATATGATAGGATGGAATGGTCCTTTCT
>CAVNYN010244531.1:0-10764 GCA_963692815.1 Nyctanthes arbor-tristis | reverse complement strand
TGATCACGAGTGTGTATAGACGTCTAGTTATGAGAGATCTATATCGGATCCATTCGCTCTTTTAATAATCGAGATTAAAGCTCAACTCAATCTAGCTCACAACGTTCTTTTCCTCTTAAATTTATTTATTTATTTGTGCAATTAAACGAACTCGAGTTGTACGATCGTCGAATCGAGCCGAGTTCGTTCTTGGTAAAAGCTTGAACATTGCAAGGCAATTCAGAGGTCACATGAATGTCTAACAATAGAAGACAAAATGAGAAATAAATGGGTTTTTAGTCCGTGATGCATCAGTCCACTTGTGCGCACGGCAACAAGTTGAGTGTGTATGTGGTAGATTAGTGGTTGAGGCGCAACTAATGTATACAAGTGAGCGGATCCACTGCTTATGAGATATTCTAAGTCTTAAGAAACGAGAGTCTTAACTGTGAAAAAGTCTCTGTTATTTATTCTAAGAATATATATCAAGGTCGGTACACCAAACAAATAGGACATTAATAAGTTATTCTGGCAAGGTACATGGCAAAAAACAGAGCGGATGGGTATTTGTTTCTGTCCATTTTATATACCCATTTCACTTTTTTTCCACCTCAATTTTTTATTTTTATATGGGGGGCCAATTTATTAAAAATTATGATTAAACTTCCATTAAAAATATGAAAATTATTGATCTTGATATTTCTATATTTTCACGACGTTCTCTTGTCGTAAGTGCTCGATCTTACTTGAACAATACCTACAATTTAGCATGTTTTTATTTTTGTTTTATTATTATATATTTAATTTAGTTTAATCTAATATATAAATGGGCAACGTACTATGACACCCGTACCCATCATGGTATAAAATTCCATACCGTTGCTTATGCATACTTTGGTAAGTCAAATAATAATACTTGCCTCATTTCGCATCTGATCTCTGATAGACATCTGTTGGGATTATGATGTCAGATACATATGGTGGGAGATAATTGGGAATCCATAAGTGAATATATATGATAAAAATTCACACGTGAGTATTCAATAATCTCTCACTATAAATGTGTCTAATAGGATTTGAGATGACTTTTAAGAGTGATAATAATAGCCACATAATCAATCTTTTTACCCATTTATTTTTGTTTGTGTCCATTAACGAAACTAGTCTGTAAGGCCCAACTATAGGGTACATGTCCATGATTTTGTAGTCTCTCCAACACCCATTTATTTTTGCTTGTGTCCACTAAGGAAACCAGTCTGTGAGGCCCAACTATAGAGTACATGTCCATGATTATGCAGTCTCTCAAAAGGTCCAACTAGAATAATTGGGCCAATTATTGTAGATTCCTTTCCGTTAGAGTACAATTTTATTCACCTCTTTAACAGAGGTATCTCTACCCTCTGTTAAACGGGGTTAGAATTATTAACAGGGAGAGAGAAATAACAGTTAAGTTAGCACGGAGGGAGAGGGTTAAAGTAATAATTAGGAGAGAGTGTGATTTTGGATGATTGCCTCCCTAATTGGTTAACTTATTTTCTCTTTTTTTTTCCTCCCACTTTCTATGATTATTACTTTCTTATTTGGACAAAATGAGGTCCATATTTTAACCAAAACATATTCAACATAGGTCTCAAATTAAAGATCTTGTCACAACTTTAATATGAATTGATTTTTAGACTCAATTATAAGTATATATCACCCGATAAAATACATCAAAGAGAACAGATAAAAGTATTAATTTATTTTTTTTTAATTTTGATCTTCATCTTTCTTTTCAAACTTATTAATTCAAGTATATTGTAAATGATATTTACATTTTTTATTCTTTTAATTCAAGTAAATTCTAAATGATATATTCTAAATTCTCTTTCTAACATTACTCTTTTATTTGGACAAATCGTGACGATATTTTAATCGAAGCATATTCAATAGAGGTATCAAATTAAAGATCTTGTCTAATACTTTAATATGAGTTAATTTACAAGATCTAATTATAAATATATAACCAGCTAAAATGCAAAAAAAAAAAGATAAAATTATCGGTTTTATTTTTTTTGTAAAATTTTGAATTTCGCACATTTCTTTTCAAACTTAAATTCAAGTAAATCCTAAACGATATCTACATTTTTTTTTTCAATGTATAATACAATTTTTCTTTTTTTTTTAAGAGGCATATACAATTTTCTTGTTTAGTTCAACTTAATAATGTCAAATCAAATTATTGAAGCTAAAGTGGGTGGATAAAAAAATAACAGTAAAATATAAATATTATGTGAATTATAATTATAAGTTTGAAAAGAAAGATATGGGTCAAAATTAAAAAAATAAAATTAATACTTTTAATTGTTCTATTTGATACAGTTTATCGGGTGATATATTATAATTGGATTTTAAAAATTAACTCATATTAAAGCAGTCTACAAGATCTTTAATTTGAAACCTATATTGAATATGTTTTGGTTAAATATCGACCCGATTTTGCCCAAATAAGAAAGTAATCTTAGATAGACAAAAAAACTAAAAGAAAAAAAATAGAAAATAAGTTAACCTGTACCGGGAGAATAATCCAAAATCCTATTATCTCTCTTAATTATTAGTTTAACCACATTTCTCTTGTATTACAAGAGAGGATAAAGATGCCCTTATTAAAGTGGGTGAACAAGATTATACTCTTCTTTTGAAAACTTCTCAAGTACTACATGCATGATACACGTTTCGGGTTCAATTAGCCATGATTAATGAACTTGAACCTAAAGAAATATCTATTTTTACAATGATGGTGTTCTATTGAGTGACCTCAAAAAATTACAATTTTTTTTTTAAATTCCAAAAACGAAAGATGAAATTATCTTATTATTATGATAAAAGTTCAACTAATTAATTATCAATATTAGACCTATAGAACGTCTAATTAATTTGCATAATAATAATATATCATGTAATGGAATATTGTGAATTATTGAAATTTTAGAGTACACATCAAAGATCTCGAGAAGAAATACATACATCTTCTAGACTTTAGAATATTTCAAACTTGCGCGATTCAACTTCACAAGGCATATATGTTAGTTTCTTTTGAAAAGTAAGTTGTACTAGGGGACTTGGCCATATTCTCCAGCCGAAAGAGAAAAGAATCAAAGAGAGCACCATCACATCTCATAATCACATTGCTTTTTTCATTCTAATTAAATTAGGACTTCATCAAATATCATGTGTTTTATTACCTATTTTTCACACATAAAAATAAATTATATACAATAATATATATATATATACACACGTACGAACTCAAGACATTATAGGGCTGCACTTATCTAACTAATTTCAGTTTTTAATTTAGAGTAATGAATTCATTTTTATTTGTTTGAGTGGAAAATATTTTTTTTTTGACGGAAAAGTTGGTTTATATTTCTTCTTCTTTTTCCTTTTTGTTTTTAACACTCAAAATACTCAAAATATCGCAAAACATTGGCGTCTTCATTTGTATAAATAAATTAAAAAACCCATTCTCTCAACTATATCAAAATTTAAAAAAAAAAAAGGTATTAAAGCAACATGGTCAGGTCTTACTATAAAAAGTACACTATTTTTTGAAACACAAATTAAGTACACAGATTTCACTTCTTCTCATTTTATCGTCCTCTTCTCTCTGTCTCAAGAATATGACAGATAATGCCGGAAATCCCCCGTTGGCCAAGCAAAAAAGAAAATGCTTGGCTTATATAATTGCAGGAATCATTCTACAAAGCCTAATTATATTATTCATTTTTCTTATGATCATTCGCACAAGAAACCCTAAAGTCCGGTTTGGGTACATGAGAGTAGGGTACATCCGTGCATATTCATCCGGTTCAACGTCCTTCACCGCGAAACTTGCAGCTCAAGTTACCGTCAAGAACACAAATTATGGGAGTTTCAAATTCCCTGACAGCCCTGTCTTGATGTTCTACGAGGGGGCTATCATTGGTAAGTCAGACATTTCTAAAGCACATGTTGAAACACGGTCAACAAAGAAAATGTACACAACCATCTTGGTGGATTCGAAGAACGTTTCTTCGTCTTCAAATTTGGCAAGTGATATACATTCTGGTAAGATTACATTGAGCAGCAGTGCAAATTTAGTTGGAAAAATTCATTTTTTTAAAGTTATCAAGAAGAAGAAAACAGCAAGAATGAATTGCACAATGGATCTTTATATTAAGGAACACTGTATTAAGAATTTGAAATGCAAATGAGCACGTAACAACTGCACCATCCCCATTTTCTTTTTTTTTTTTCTGTATATTTATTTATTTCTTGGGGGAGACAACAATGTAATTTCTCATTTTTATTTTATATAATTTAATGTGTGTGCTTTTGCCAATTATTGATTTCAAATTCACAAATTCTGCTGTCCATTATTATATTTATTTACACGTCAACGACTTGATCAAACTGATCACAGGCTTTTTCAAAAGGAAAAATGAGAACTAATATAATAGAATTATTATAGAATTACAAATTAATTAAAAGTTGCATCTGTTTTAATTAACGTTCTATGAGTGATACACTACAAATGATTTGCACCATTATGTTAGTTTTGTCATCTAACTTTGATGATACCAAAATATGACTAATGTAATTGCATATTATGTAATTCATTATTCTTTGTATATATGAGTTTCGAATGTGTGCTTAAACCATTTGAAGCTTTGAAAATACATATTTTCCTCTCGCACCCTAATTAGTGCATTTGTTTTTAGTGAGTAATATTTGGCCGCCTCATCGCGCCTGAAATGGGACAAAAACTTATTGCTTTGCACTTTCGCAAGGGCCGCTTAAGTTAAAATAAACAAAAATTAGTTTCGAAAAAAAAAATAATAAGATCACAAACAGGTCAGAGTCGCCGTACAAGGAAATTTTTTTTCTTTTTGTTTCAACAATTTATTTTTGTTTATTTTAATTTAAACAAAAGTTGGATTGGCGTCGCTTTGGCAGAAAGCACTAATTTTTTGTACCGATTTCGGGCACGACAGGGCGGTCAACTTATAATAATGATAAGAAAGCACTAAAGGTGAGCAAGGAAAATATGTAGTTTAAGGACATATATTTTGGCCTAGATAAACAATATGCAGTTAAAAATAAAGAAAAAATTATATATTTATTATAGAATTATTACTTATGCAATCATCATTCCAAAAAAATATATATATATATATAGCTCATAACGAAACCTAATACTCAAACTCAACCAAGAACAAAGCTAAACAAAAAGTTACATTTAATTAAGCATACTACGTACTACAACAGAGTATATGAATTAATTTTTTTCACCCGTTTATATAGAGTATCGCTTGCATAGCCAATTAGCCACACTGCAAATCAATCACGAATTAAAGTGACAAAATATAACCATTTCATTTTTTTTCTTTTTCTTTTTCTTTTTCCAGTAGCATGATCAACAATTAAGCTTGTTCAAGAAGATATATCAAGTAGAATGAAGCAAAGTACATAGACAACCTAAGAAAAACTAACATAGTGAATATTCATCCTTCATGGATGGATAGTTGCTGAAATTTCAAACGAATGCTTATTTTTTTCTTCAATGAAACTTTATATCAATTACCTTTGATTGGTTTACTTTCATAAGGGGATTCAATTAGGAAAAGCTATGGGTTGATGGCTCGAATGAATTCTAGAACAAAATAAAAACAGTAGCAGAATTTAAAACATAACGTTCATATGAGAATTTAAAATATAATAACATGGTAAAGACACGAGAATTAACATACACACAGACCACACAACTGCAAAACATAGTAATAGACGAAGTTTTTTGGACAAACTACCTTGTCTTCAGGGGATTCTTCTACTGTTACTTCCTTGGTCATGGATTTCCACTGTCTCGACGTAGTTGGCACTTTATGTCTCGGTACCGTCACATAAATTGCTCAGATTTTTAACCACTTCATCCGCATCGAAATCTCCAATTACTACCATCTTCATCTCCCCTACATCAAAGCTAAAACAATGGATATTCTGGAAATCATAGACTACGTTTCCGATTTTGACCAGTCTGCTACTTCATGAGATAAAATTTCCAACACAATCTGCAGGAAAAACACAACATTATTAATTATTTGTTTATTATGTATGTCAAACAAGATTATCTTTTCTGTTATTAGAGAAACATAAAATTAAACTGTATTTAACCTTCTTCTCCATCGTGGACATTGTTGAAACTCTCTCTCTGCTGCTCCGGATGACACTAGCGAGGTTCTTCGGGAGAGATACACACACAAATATATGGAGAGAGAGCCAAAATAGGAGAGCTTGTTTGATCCTCGTTATCCTCTTCAATTATATACAATTTTACCTACTACTGATTTGATATTTGATTTGACAACTGCTCAATTACAATCACATATTTCTAACATTTTTATATTTTCAGTACATATTTTACCTCTCACCTCATTATAATTTCCCTAAAATTGGACAAACAATGAGAATCAAAGAGGCTCTCAATATGGGTGGGAATTGGAGTTTTCCGAGGATCATAATAATTGACGCATTCAGTCCCTTAACATTGCTTTTTTATGCATATTGGTCTTAAAAGCGAGAATTTTGGTGTTTGAATCCAGAATACCTTAATACTTTTTGGTCCTACAAGTCCTTTACGGAATATGGATAGAAAACATCCAAACCGGCCGTTTAAGTCAAATTCCTTTTTACTTTCAAAGAGGGAAAAAAAGGTTAAGTTCCTCGTTTAGTAGCTAATTAAACTCATCTTTGGTCATTTTTAGTCCTACCAAATAAAATAGTTTTTAAACAATTAAAATATGAAAAATTTTAAAATTAAATGTACTAGGCTGACGATGAGCTTTTCTATAAAAATAGATCTGATTCTTTGCACAGAGTCAGATAACTAATAAAAATCTGTCAAGTCACATGATGTGACTTGACAGATTTTTCATGTGACTTAATATATTATTATTGGTTATCTGGCTCCGTACAAAGAGCTAAATTTGGTTCTATAGAAATTCATTGCTGACGATCGAGCTTTGCTCTAACTGTTAACCGCCCCCACATGTGTGTGTGTATATATATATATATATATATTTGTTTTGACTTGGGCCATTCATCCAGACAAATGTATGAAAGGATGATGACACAATTTATATATAAAAAAAAGAAAAGAAATCAAAGTAGTTCCTTTAACTTTAATCATTATTATTATTATTTTTGCCAAAAAAAACAAAAAACTTTAATTTAATTTTGTTTATTAATAATATTTTCATTGGTTCAACCTATTTAATAGGACGAAATTGTCCAGAGAGTTCAACGTACTCTCGAACAAGCAATTTATTTTGACGGTCCTTTTGAGTTTTAATTTTTTTCAACTTTTGAAAACCTTTTCTTTTTGTTCCAAAATTAATTTTTTGGTTATTTTAGTTTAAACAAGAAAGGCTAATCGACCTCGCCCTGCCCCCGCCAACGCATAAATCAGTAATTAATTTGTTGTCCCATTTCTAACGCAACAGGGATCAAACTATAATAATCACTAGAAAAATGCACTATAGGGAGCGCAAGGACAATATGTAATTTCAAACCTTTCAAATGGTTTAACCATATATTTGAAACTCATGTATATAGAGAATTTGGTACTCATCAAATTTAGATGACAAAACTGAATGCAATTTTTAATATGTAATTCTATTACTAAAGCTCCCATTTTTCCTTTTCAAAAGCCTGAAATAATGTCGATGCTTATCCTAGATACTTGCATTTTGTTTATTCCATAGTCAAAAATCAAAATTAATATATATTTACTATAAATTACTTGTGCAATCATCCAATATATTACATATAAAGATAAACAAAATGTCATAATTAAGCATACTACTACAAATATGAATTTGATCACAGTAAATGAACTTTACTGTGCAATAATGTAAATTACACATAAGAAATTAATATTTTATGTTGAGTTGACACAAAGCGGGTACGAATATGACTAAACAAACGAAAAGAATCAAAGCGGGGATTTATACAAGTTGAAATGAAAGTGAAGGATGAAGAAGAAAGTTGGAAAGAGATAAAATAGCTGTTAGAATGTTACCGAAGGTTTACTCAAGGGCGTCGTTCATTGCCACGGTAGCCAAGAAACAGTTGGTGATTACCGAATGTTTGTCAAGAAAATTAAATATTTTCAGCCTGGTTAATTTTATTATTTCTAGTTACGGCATTATCCAGTGGCCGAGTGCAACAACTTTGGAAGAATTAATTTGCCGATATAATAAGAATACAAGGCTTTTCATTATTTCCAATGTAGACAAAATAAATCATTAGCTTAGCACGATGACTATGAGCAGAGGGACCATTTGCATGTATAATGAACTAACTATATATGACTTGGATTTTCAATTAGAATCCTCCTCACGACGTGAATGAACCATATTAAATACATATTAATAAGATGAAAGTGAGCTACTTGTAATTGTAACTATTGATTTGAAAATAATTCTGCTAAGATCAATGTTTCCCTATCGTGTATACATACACACACGATAATTAAATAAGACTAGGTCTAAATTAACTGACTGACATTATGAGCATTATATATTATCATTCATTTTTTATTTTTCTCTCTTTTTTTTTAAAGCTAAAAATTTATTTTAATTTACCAACAAGTGAGAACATAGCAGTAGGAAGATGTGATGGATGCCTTGCTAGATTTCAAGGAAAATATCATAATATATCAGTGTTTTGGAATATTCTAAAAAGACTAGAATTTTCTAGCAACTCAGTTTTGTAAGATATTAATGCCCTTGTTAAATGAACAAATGCTTAACTAAAAATCTGGGGTAATTGGCACAAAAAATCCCTACCTTTAGATATTATTTTGCAAATGGTCCCTACTTTTAATATTTTGACAACTTCATCCCACCTTTATTTTTTTTGCAGAGTTCATCCTTATACCCATTTGTGTTTAAATTTTCTCCATCTTTCGAAGGGAAATTTTGTCCAGCCATATTTTTAAGATTTTAAAATTTATCAAATAAAATCCCAAAATAATTTAAGTAGTTGAAAACTAATTAAAATAAATTGCATTATTGAATGAATTAAAACTAACTACTTTCCAATTAATATAGAAGCTTGATTTCATTTTTTTTTTAATTTTACCGTGAATGAACAAAAATACCCTTATGATAATTGAGAAAATCAAATACATGGGATCAAGGATGAATTATGCAAAAGAAATGTGAAGGTGAGGGTGAACTTGTCAAAAAACAAAGGTGGAGACTATTTCCACAATGATGTCTAAAGGTAAGGACCTTTTGCACAAATTACCCAAAAATTTATTATCTATGGACTATGATTATATATAACCACAAAAGAGAAAATAGTACAACATCGATTGGTAAGTAACTCATTTATCTTTAACCCATTCTCCTCTTTAAGGCTCATTATAAGGCGTTTCCTTAATTACACATTGTATGAATGAGATTAAACGTGCCACACCAACAGCTTGTTGACATCGGGAGTATGACTTTTTTTTTTTTTTTTGAAGGAAAAAGCTTAGTTTTCATTAAGTAATCAGTCTCTAGATTTTTTTGGTGGTGTGGGGGCCGGGGGGGGGGAGAGGTAGTTCAATACACTAGGAGAACAAAATTCCTAGCTCTACAGGCCAATGAGTGTGCAGCTTCATTCCCTTGCTGAGTAACATGACGCACTTGAAAGTTATCTGCCCCTTTAAGCGTCTCCTTGCACTTGGGAGTATGACATTTTGTTTTCATCACATTGTGTAGCCTTTTCCTCGGTTTATCGAGAGACTTATGCCTTAACTGCTCAAAGTCTATGTCTCACCTCAATAATGCGTAGCGCTTCAAAGCACATATCCGCCTTTATTATTTTGAGTTACAGCTATAAATACCCGCCAATAAATTAGTGGTAGTTGGTTTATACTTTATAATTATATGATTTTTTTAATTATATCTAATAACAATTGTTACTCCATTAATAAGAGGAAAAAACTTCAATACTCCAAGAGCACTTGACACTCAGTGCTCTTGACCAATTAACAATCTACATATAGGTTTTGGGCTTAAATTAAAATAACAAATTAGGACTTTAAAACCCATATGTAAATTCTTGATTGGTCATGAGCAAAGCACTGAAGGTTTTCTAGTAAACTTGGGATTTCTCTTCTTTTTTTCCTTCTTTTATTTTAAAGGTCTTTTGTTCCCCCCCCCCCCCCCCGGGGCCTCTCTCTCTCTCTGTGTATAAATATGGGTCTGTTTTACACCCTCGCAGGCAAGCGACCATCCATAGTTACAAAGCACAACGTAAACTCTACATTCAGGGAGAATGGCGGTGACGAAGGTTGAATTCAAGCTTTTCTTTTTTTCCTGATTTTTAAACTTGAAGAAATTGTTTCTAATTACACACACACACATATATATATACGGGACGGTTCCGGTTACTAATTAATTTAACAAATAAATTTGACAAACAATCGTGTTCCTTAGATTAAAAAAATCCAGTGATCTTTATTCTTTTTCATAGACCAATTGATGTTTCCTTTTCCCCTTCCATACAAACATTCCAGTTTTCCTTTTTAATATTCCAACCAATCTCGTACTCTCCACAATAAAATTGGCTTCCCAAATTTTTCTTTTGTCCTCCAGTTTATCTATTATTAGCCACAAAGATGAAGCTCATGACTAAATTTACCAATGTCGACATTTTGTCATTGAAAAAATCGCAGCTAAAAGAATTTTTAGATAGATTAGCATACACTCAATG
>CAVNYN010244526.1:4760-21935 GCA_963692815.1 Nyctanthes arbor-tristis | reverse complement strand
CTGCCGATAGGCTGGAACGTGCTGGAAGACGGCTGGCAGGTGGGCTGCCATGCCACAAACGGATCCAGGCCCGGCCCATGAGTTTGAGTGAATTTTGCCTATAAATAGGGGTGAACCCCATTGTAAATACAACAAGTGAGAAGTAGCAAATTCTTAGAGAGTTAGAGTGATACAAGAGTGAAACACTTAAGTGAGGTTGTGTGAGTTTCGTTCTTGTAAACGTTGTTATTGTAGTGTCAATAAAATTCTCCAAGATTGTCTTTGTACTTTACTCACTTCCGTTCAACATATTCGCTACACGTTTGCGGCCTTTAACCTCGAGTGGTTAGGGGGACGTGTGGGAAGTCTTGTGGGACGACGTTGTAGGCTGACTTAGCGCCGTTTCTGCACGGGGCAGAACGCTAAGGCCGCACGGGTGTTAGACAACGTATAAGAGCCGTAAACCAGCCCGTGACAAGCAGCTGTTCGCCGTTATATTCTGTAGCCACTGCTGCGAACAGCTGCTACTGTTCGTGGCAGCCAGTGGATTTGGACGGGACAACAGCAGATTTGCTAGTGTATTCCGGAGGCAGATCTGCTCCTTTTTTTTTTTTTTGAATTTTTTCTATATTTTCTTTTCTTGTTAACATTTCAGTTTAGATTTTTATTTTTTTTCTTATAATATCATGATACCATGTTTCCAGATGAGTGTATTTTTTTTTAAAAAAAACCATTCAATGGTTTTGTTTTGGCTTAATATGTTACTTTTTAAATTGTTACCATGTTTATTTTAATTTTATCATTTGTAATCTGTTAACATGTTTTCACTTTCTTGTTACCATGGTTTTGTACTTGTATTGGTAGCAATGTTAATGAATTAATTGCCATATTTTTGTTACCATGATTTTTCAATTTTTACCACTAACATTTTGTTATTTGTTACCATGTTTTCGCAATTGTTAGCACTAACATTTGTCGTTAGTGGTTGTCAATGGTTTTCACCATTTTTTTTGTTACCATTCATTTTCGTTTTTATTTCATATATGAATTTTGTGTTTTTAGTGACTGTTACACTTCTTTTTCTTTTTAATTTCATTTTAATTTTTTTAAAATTTTTTTGTTGTGTTGTTACTATTCTTTTTTTTTTTAATTTTTTCTCGTGTTATGATTTTTTTTAAAGATTTTTATTACTAGTTTTTTTGCTGACTTAGCGGCAAAGGCGCCAGTTTTGTTGAAAACCCACTATTATAGTAATTATAATAATATTAATAATAAAAATAATAATTATTATAATTAAATTTAATAAAAAAATTGAAATTAATTAAAGTTTGGTAGGGGTACTTTTACAATTGGGGAGGGTAATTTTACAAATAGTTTCAAAATACAATGCATTTTTCAAAGCACAGTAAAAAAATGGGATTTTATCTAGAGACACTTTTTTTTTTTTTTTTTAAAGGTCAGATTTGGGTTTGGGTGGTAGATGTTGGGTTTGGATCTTTTGGGCCCTAACTTTTTTGTTTTAGGCCACTAACTTATTTGTTTTGAGTTTGAAAACCACAATTTATAATAGAATTTTAAAAAATACCCTTAGATTGAAAGTAATTGCAAAAACATAATTTTCTATTTAAAAACTACCCTAAACCAATTTTAATTAAAATTCAATTCTTTATTAATTATTATGTTTTATAAATTGTAATTATAATAATTACTTAAATATAGATTTTTTTAATAAAAAATAGTATCTTTATATATCGCCAATAATACTTTCAACTCGGGACCGCTGTCAATTGCCAACACTGACAAACCACAAACACAGTAACAATATTACTATTCATAAAGCAAATGTTATCACTCGGAAAAATATCACATTAACAATAAAAATGTGGTATATTTATCAATAAAAAAATAGGTGTGTTTAATGTATCCGACGCTACTGCTTTAAAAAAAATTCATAACAATGGGATGGTAACAAACCCGATAAATTGTAACAAATTAATAAAATATAGGAAAATAACAAAACGAGGATGGTAACATAGGAAAATAAACCAAAAAAAAAAATCAACTGGAAGATAGTAACAACCCCGATAAATGATAACATAGGAAAATAAACTGAAAAAAGCAATCAAAAGATGGTAACAACCTCGATGAATGGTAACAAAATGAAAAAAAGGAAGAGATAACATAACCAACTAGGGTTTCAGCCGCCAAATGTGAAAGTTTAAAAAAAAAGAAAAGAAAAAAAATGGAAGTGCATATTCAGCCGCCAGAAAACATTCCGGCGGCAACATCAAATAGTAGCAGCGCTGTAGCGCCTCTTAGACTCTACATCAACAGCGACCCCGACTATTTCAGCGGTGGCGGTGAGGCGAGCGGCTGGTAGTGGGGCTCGCGGGGGTAGAGACAGGTTGTGGTAGTACAATGCGCGGCAGGTGGTGGGCACGCAGCGATGGCGGTTGTTGCGGTGGTGGTGGTGTTGGTGGCCGGGGCCGCGGCGGTAGCCGTTGGTTTGGGTTGCAACTAGGGTTTTATATTTTTTTGTGTATGTGTTTGTGTGTAAAGATGAGATCTAGGGTACTAAATAGATATAAAAATAATAAAATTTAAAATAATAATACTTTACTTATTATAAAAAATAATAAAAATAAATGAAAGATATGAAAATACAAAAAATGAAAAAATGAAAAAAAAAAGAAAGAAAAAATGGAATGACATAAATACAATTTAATAGGGTAAAATAGCAATTATTTTATGTGAGCGGTGTATAATTGATATAACAATAAAAAAAGGTGTACATTGTTTAATTTCTTTAAATAAAATAAAACCTATTTAAATTTTGGGTCTATTTATAACAAATTAATTTGGGCCTCTATAATTCTTGGGCCTGAAGCGGCCGATTTACGGGTCTAATTACTGGGCCGTCCCTGTGAATGGGGAAGAAAAACCATCCAATTGCACACTGAATATTGTATTCAAAAACGTTTTCCAAAATTTGTAGTAAATTTTACTGGCTTTGGAACTTGTTTTTTGTGATGATTTTTGTAACAGAAAATTTATTATATTTCGGACTCTTTCATTTTGGACATTTGGTTGCGGTGGATTAAATTGTTTCATTTTTTTTTTTTTGGCCTTTGTCCCTGTTCTTGTAAATTGGTGAACTTCGTGTATTATATAGGTGTAACACTAGTTTTCATGTAAATAAGGTGCCTATATATGATGTGTCACGGTAATGGTAGAACCCCTGCTCAGGGGGCATTAGTTTACGAGATGTTCAATGTCTTGATGTCAGGAATCGGATGTAGCTCTGATACCTATTGGTTATAAAACAATTGGTAACAAACAACAAATTAAAGACAAAGAACATGTAGATTTGTTTTACATGAGAAACCCTATAATAGAGAGAAAATCCACCGGCAGAGACTAAGAAAATCTAATACATCAAAAATGAATATAAGAGAAGATAATTCTTATGGCACACATATAATTGCCAACAACTGCTGCAAATACCGCAAACCCTATAACATATATATATATATATATATATAACATACACATAAATAAATCTTATTAAGCAGTAGATGCATGCCATAAATCCTATCAATAGTAGAATTAGTAAAAGTGTGCAATAAATCCTATCAATAGTAGAATTAGTGAAATTGGGCAATAAATCCTATTTCTCAAAGAACTGGTTCATCTTCAATATTTATTAACTATGAGACTTTGAGTTAGACCAAATAGAATTCGAGTCACCGAATTCTAACAATGGTTTGCAATAACAAATTTGATACGCGAATGGAGAAAATTAAGCAAACAAATCTACGGATCGATCTCTCAAAAACATATGTACGTATGAATAATATATTATTACCTGGCAATTGGCGGTTTGTACACGGCATTGTGTTCGATGATTGCGCAGCCAAATTGGACTGTTTCTCAAAAGATATTTGTCATTAGTCTAGTCTTCCACATCCACCGTGCTAATTTACACGCAACGACTGACTGACTGACTGACCGATCAACCATGGTGAAGCGGCGGAGTTGCCCATGTTTCTCTATCAAATGAACTCTTGCTTCTTATTATTATTAACTGGATTTTTTGACTAATTGCCTTACACAAGCTTTTCTTGGTTTTTGGAATAAAAATATCACCAAGTTTCCAATGTGGGGAACGGGAATTGCCAATTTTATTTATTTTTTTTAACAAGTTGGGGATGCAGAAATGGAGAGAAAATTTCTGGTACTTCAATAGTACCTTAATATGATACTCTAAATCAATTAATTAACAACTTACATATGTGTTTAAGGGTTTTAAAAATGAGGCTTAATATCCCACATGTAAGTTTTTTATTGACTTGGAGTATCATAATATAGTACTCTTAGAGTACATGAATTTTTTCTGCGGAGATGATAATTCAATGAAAATTTTATTATATACCAATAATGTTCTACACTCAGGGATAGATATCTAGCAATACATGAATGGTTAAAACAGATCCCTTCGTTTTTTAATCATATTATTGTCACATATCCATACCAGAATAATTTACAGTGATAAATAGAGAAATTCTAAGAAAAGGGAGAGACCTCCTGCATACGTGGTCCCCTGTTATTGGGAGATCAGGCAGGCCCTCCCCTTGATCCCCCAATAACAACGGGACATATATGCAGGAGGCCTCTCTGTAAAGGAAAGACCTCATCTCCATAGCCAGACCGGTGATAAATAAGGGTCTTCACTATTAGGACAAGTCACATAAATTATGCTATTATTACCTTGTGCAAGCATTTAGGGTGGACTCCTTTAACTATAAGTTGTTACTCCCTACGTCCCTCCCCTTTCATTTTTCACATAAATTAAGAAAATATCATTTAATATTATTAGAAATGTACAATTTAATAATATATTTCTTAATATACCATTTGATTTATTTAATATTTCACTTTAGTTGTTATTTGTTGTTGATTGCTATTATTTTCTTTTTAAATATGTCACTATTATTATTGTTACCATCATTATTATATTATTATTGTAACTAGATTCACACCCCGTGTGTTGCATGGGAAGATACAGAATCAAATTATATATTAACGTTAGTACAAAAAGTTAAGTAATGTATGCTTAGTCATATCAATTATCTTATTATTAACTAATAATTATTATATTTTATTCAATATGAAACTCCATTAAGTGAACTCAGTAGGATGGTAAAAAAACACATCAAACACGATATCCGCAAGGTACTTAATCTTATTAAGACATAGAATACCACCCTAAATAAGTAATTAGGTCGCTGATGGAATAAAGAAAATCAGTCCGACTTGAGAATGAGTCGAGATGGTTATCATAATTTTTTACCTGTATCCGGCCCATTTAATCATTTCTTGTAAAAAACAAAATATTTATCAAAAATTCTAATGGTTTGAAAAGTAAAAAGATGAAACTTATCAAGAAAACTTAGTTATTTCAATCACAATCATAATTCCATCTTAGGGACACTCCGTATTTGTAAAAACTTTGTAATTTCAATCGCTATCATAATTCTATCTTAGGGACACCCCATGTTTATAATACTATTCATTAAATAACAAAATAAAAAAAATATATATAGATATATAAATGAGCTAATAAACTGGAAATTATCCGCACGGACTCATACCCCATTTAAGTGGGGATGGGTAGGACGATAAGACAAAAAAAAGTTTTTTATAAATAAGGGTAACAGGAACAGTATACCCGATCCCGACTCAGTCCATTGTCATTCCTAGACCTCGATAAATTAAATATTTTATTTTTCTATATGACTATACCGTAATGAGAATTTTGTAAACTATAAAATATTAGTTAAACTATATTTATTCATATTTATTATATACGAAAGAAGTAACCTGATAACGACTCAATTTAAAAACATATAAAAATAATAAAAAATTAACACATTAGCTAAAAAGAAAATAATCTAGTCTAAATTAGAAAATACTTCCTATATAATGTATGTATAAATTAAAAATATTTTTGAATTAAAAATAAAAAACTTGTTAATTGATAAAATATCAATATATATATATATATAAGGAAATTAATTTGCGGATATAAAGAAGAGAATCAGAGAAAAGGATAAATGTTATATTTCAGACGAAGATAAGAGAGAGAATCAGAAAGATTGAAACAAAATTAAAAAGTTCCCAAAGAAAAAAGCTACCGGATAAAGAAAAGAGAGAAAATTTGGTAAAGAGGAAAGACATTTGGATAAGGAAAGAGGAAAAAATATAGATAAGTATTATTGGATTTTTTCTTTAAAAAAAAGAAAAATAATTAGATAAACTGCATGGATGACCGAATGATGTAAAATGTTTATATTATCCCCTAAAAAATATTTTTGGAGGGAAAACTGTAGTACAGTTGTACCGCAGACTAGTTTCCCATTAGGAATATATAGATTAGTGCTAAACAAGAAAAATAAATTTAAGCCTAACAAAATACAATCAGTCCAACAATTAATATTATTTTTTGAAAAAAGAAAAATAAAAAGTTATCCAGTTCATGGTTTAATTTTCACAAGTAATTTGCTGGACGAGTCCAACGTATCTTAAACGTTAATGGGTTGGTTAAAAGCTAAAGTACATTTTTTTTTTTCCTTCCCAGGGTGTTCCATTTTTCCATCTTGACAATTGACTTCAAGTGTTAGATCCACCTCATGACTCAAAAACTAAGAAATTTTCCAAGGAAATTGATCGTACTTCAAAAATCACGTATGTGTCAAATATTTAACAAAAGAATGTTTGCCACATAAGTGATCAGACTCCGAAAATAGAGTCTGATCAATTTCCATAAAAAGACTGCAAAAATTAAGCCAACATACATGATAGATATTTTCAAAACGAGTGAAACAAGTTATTTTAAACTATAATCTAAAACATCATCTTAAGTTAAGCAAGTAAATCATCTTATAACTTTCTAATGTGGGATTCCTTAACATATATAAGACAATTAACTACAACAATGAAGCATACCATGGGCCTATAATTAGAGCTTTTCCAATTCATCCAAAACAATTTTTTATCAACCTAATTTGAACTCAATTTGTCCAACAATCGTGACTGTGGTTGGTAGTGAAGAGAGACATAAACTGAATAATCGTCAATTTCTAATTAATGGGTGAGTCAGAAAATAAAAAGTAAGCATATGCCGACTGCCATTGTTTAAGGTTTTATTTTTACTTTTGAGGGGGCAATGATGAAAATGTTGAAAAGATATAGGAAAACATATAGAGAGGAAAGGAAAAGGGTTGCGGACGTTTATTGTGATACATAGAAACATACATATTGTTGACTGAATTAATTAGTGCGCTTTTTTTTTTTTTTTTTTGGAGGGGGGAATTAGTGAGCTGTTAAAACACAGCTATAGCTTGTTATTTTTGAATTTTCAATACAAAAATTATTACATTGTTATATATTATTATAAAACTCCTGGTCTCAAAGTCTATATATGATAACGGGGCTCCATCGCCTTAGTTTACATGATATATAGACCCCGATTCAAATTAATCCGGATTGATCATTCAAAAAAATAAATAATAATAATAAATAAAAAATGATTGTTAATTAATGTTAGTGGAAATAAATCTACCCTGCCAAGCCAATCTTTAGATGTGTACATATATGTGTTTTCCACTTTGAGATATATATGGTAATTAGCGGATGGATAGAATTTGGAAGTTTTTACACTTAGCGTCCCCAATCTTTCATCTTTTTACGGATTATGTCCTCAACCTTTGTTTTTCTTTCAGTATGTCCCCAACTTTTAAAGAAATCCTCTATTTCGTCTCTTGTGACAGAAACTGTCAAATTCCACCATTAAGATCAGGGACATTTTCGGTAACATACAAAATTGATATTTTAATACAAAATAAAAATTGAAAAAATTTTGGGGGGATGGGGGGTGGGGGGTCTCCCCCCTTGCTTGCTGCCAAACTGTTGCTGCCATTCTGGCAGCAAGCATGGTGGGAGACTCCCCCTTGCCGCCATTACCGGCAGCCTTGAGTCTCCCCCTTTGCTTGCTGCCATTCCGGCAGCAAGTACAGCTGTCATTTCCGGCAGTCCGGAAATGACAGAAGGGGGGAGTGGCCCCTCGTCGCCCAAATTTTTTCAATTTTTTTTTTGCTTGTTTTATTTTTTTACATTAAAATATTAATTTTTATATGTTACCGAAAATGCCCCCAACCTTAACGATGGAATTTGACGGTTTCTGTCACTATGGACGAAATAGGATATTTCTTTAAAGGTTGGGGACGTATTGAAGAAAAAACAAATGTTGGGGACGTAATCAGTAAAAAAGTGAAAGGTTGGGGACGCTAAGTGTAAAAAACCCAATTTGGAATGATGGAGGCTTCCAAACTTGAATTTTTTACTTTTACTTGGTAAAAATTTATCATCAGCAAGAATTAATTTATATACTTTGATGGTTGGGTTCATTGAATTCTACTACGTGGTGCATGCCAGCCACCCTTGTTAGCAAACCATTTCAATTTTGAAGTTGAAATAGATTTCATAAGAAGAAGAATAAGTGGTAAAGATTTGTGTAGTATATATGCATCTCATGTGATGTGTGGCTGTAATTTATTTGATTAAATTTTAGTATTTTGGAATTGAAATGGTTTGCTAGCTAACTTTCTACTACATCTATATTCTTTGTAGTGTAAAAGATCAGAAATTTTCAAATACCCAGTGTGCATGGTAAAGAATACTCACATTCAATTATATATCACCAAATATCACACGTTTTAAATAATTTTAATTAATAGGACACTTTTGCAATATATACCATTTTACTTTAAAGATTAATAGTACTCCCTCTGTCTTACAAAGAGATGACGGTAGATATTTTTATACAGATCAAGAAATGGTGGGTAATGTAGTTTAAATATTTAATTTTACATGTATTGCACGAAACAATATCTTAAAAGTTAGTGCAGAAAAATTCACCAGAGAAGTTACATATGTGATTATCAAGTGTTCTAGAAAACGTGAGGCGTGAAAAAGTGTCAAAACTAAGCATTGAGTTTATGCGCGCCTAAACACACTAATGTGCAATAAAAGCGTAACTAATGAGTAATAAAATACAAAACAGACTAAGCATGAAGTCTAAATTTCAAGTATAAACGCTGTTAAATGAGCTCTTTAGAACACGGTGATCAAGTCCCACAAGCAGCTCCAGAGTTTCTGTGATCACACATTTTGATTTGAAGTCAAGGCAATGACCCGCTCCTCTCCTCTCCAGTTGTATTTTCCTACAGTACCACTATTTGAGGCAAGTCCCAGCACCCTCAGCGTAAACACATGTTTCCGCTCACAATCCAAGAAAGTTCAATCGGTTTCTTTTCTTTGTAATCATTACTACTCGTCTACTCCTCCATCGGATTGCAAAGTGTTTGGTTGGAATTTCTGAATTATAATTTGTCACACGGTATTATTTCATTGGTTTCACTTTTTTTTTAAAAAAGTAAAAAAATAAAAGTCAAGCCGTAATTGTTTACTTTTTACAAAAACAACTAATAAAATGATGCTTTGTCGCAGATTATAATCCAGATTATAACTCAAAAAGTTGCCAAACACTTTGTAAATAATCTCTCTCTCTCTCTATATATATATATATATATATATATATGCACACACATCTGCCATCTAACTCTAATAAGCTAAAGAAAGATTTCCAAGAGACTACTAGTACTATATATGGCTTCCAAGATTACATGGAAATCTTTCCTGCCCGTTTGTTTCAAGGCCGAGAAGCTGCAGCCTTCAGAATCCATCTGTAATGTTGTTCTCAAACACAAGTCTGTCCCAAGGTTATCACTTGCTGATATAAGTGATCCCGGCTCCCCGCTTTCTGCAACTGATCTCTCTAATTCTCTCGTCGGTTCAAATCTTCACATTTTCACTCTGGCGGAACTCAAAGTGATTACCAACGACTTCTCGTCAAGTAATTTTCTCGGTGAAGGCGGATTTGGGCCTGTGCATAAGGGATTCATTGATCTAAATTTAGGCCAGGTTTGGAGGCTCAGCCTGTTGCTGTTAAGTTACTTGATTTGGAAGGGACTCAGGGCCACAGGGAGTGGTTGGTGAGAACTCATGATCCAATTGAATTTCTATATTTTATTTTTCTTAAGGAGTCTTCTTCTGCATGCATTCACCATTTATATTATATCCCAGGACTTCACTTCACAAGAGTTTTTACAATTAATTCTTCCTGCCTTATCAAACATGCATGTCATGTGTCTAGAAAGTGTTTTCAAGTGGTGTGTTGTTCACATTTGCAGACTGAAGTCGTCCTTCTCGGTCAACTAAGGCATCCCCATCTTGTGAAACTGTTTGGCTACTGTTTTGAGGATGAGCATAGGCTTCTTGTCTATGAATACATGGCTAGAGGCAACCTAGAAAACCAATTATTTAGAAGTAAGTCTCTGTCCACTTTTTCTGATTATTAAATCAAAGTGATGATATCATTAATTAACTAATTATATTGGCTAATGCAGGATATACTAGCTCCTTGCCATGGTTGACGAGGATAGGGATTGCACTTGATGCCGCAAAAGGCCTAGCATTTCTTCACGGGGAAGAGAAACCAGTGATATACAGAGATTTCAAGACTTCAAATATACTGCTAGACTCTGTAATTTATTATTCTTCTTTTCTCCCTTATTAATTGGTTCTACCATCTAGTATATAGTTATTCGTGCCTCGCCTATATCTTTTTTATGGTAGTGAATAGTGATTGATCAATCAAAATCTCTCCTTGTTTACATTACCAGAACTATTCGTCTAAGCTTTCTGATTTTGGGCTGGCAAAGGATGGTCCCCAAGGTAATGAAACCCACGTATCAACACGTGTCATGGGCACCCATGGCTATGCTGCTCCGGAGTATGTCATGACTGGTAAGTCCTACTCCATTGCATGCAGGCCAACAAACAAGTTCCTACATATTGTACGGGCCAGGGGGAATTGAACATATCCAGTCCAATTCATTAATACAAGAAACTCTATATGTAATAGCTTCCTCCACTCCTCATATATATTAATGTTGCAAGATTTGAGCATAAAATTTGTTGCTTCCAGCAGGTCATTTGACAACAATGAGTGACGTGTACAGCTTTGGAGTGGTTCTATTAGAATTACTGACAGGAAGAAGGGCAATGGACAAGAGCCGTCCTGCCAGAGCGCAGAATCTGGTGAAGTGGGCAAAGCCTTTCTTGAAGGATCCTCATTATAAGCTAGACAGAATAATGGATCCAAGACTGGAAGGTCAATATTCAATTGAAGGTGCCAAGAAAGTGGCTGTATTGGCCTTTCAGTGTTTGAGCCACAGCCCGAAATCCAGGCCAACAATGAATGCTGCAGTAAAAGCCTTGGAGCCTGTCTTGGAAATGAAAGATATCCCAGTTGGTTCATTTGTGTATGTTGTTCCCACAGAGTGTCAAGGAAAAGAGAGTGATCCAGAGGCTGCAGAAGAAGAAAAGGAGGGGATCAGAAAGAAAGACAAACAGCACCATAATCATAAGCGAGGAAAGGGTTACAGGCACATGCATCGAATACGGTCCCGTGCCGTCTATTCTGATACTGCTTTGTATAAAATCATGAAGAATGAGATCAAATCTCCGGTTTCTTGACGGCGCAGTGGCGCGCGGCAGAGCTGGAACAACTTGTTCAATTCTCATTATGATGATCTGAATGTTTAAGTAGTTTTGATCAAAGCTGTACATCATATGATATATATTCTTTGTTTTCTGTTTGTTCTAAATTTTAATGATTCTAGTATATTGTCAATGTTCAAGTTGCCTAACACACACACAGAGTGATATGTACGTATGTTTCCACCTTATTAATATAATTAAGAGCAAATCATAATAATAATAATCTAAAGGGTTAAGTTCACAAATGGTCCCCAACCTTTACCCTTTCTATCAGTTTGGTCCCAACCTTTTTCTCAAAGGTCTTTTATAGCCTTTCATAAATTTACTCATAAGGTTTTTTATAACATTTTTGTCTTTACTTTTTCAATAAAAATTCTATAAATTAGTAACAGTAATAAAAATAAAAAGGAAAATAAAATTTTCCCTATGTACCTAACTAACTACTTATTCTATCCTTATTCCTAACATTACTGAAAATGACAAATATTTACATTAATTTTTTTTTGGGGGAAACCATTATTCTTTTTTGACATTTCTGATAGCAATGGGAGAACAAGCAGTAAAATTGTGGGTCTCCTCTTTTACTACTGAAAATTACTTTCGAAAATTTTCATTTATATTAAGTTGAAATGTGAGTGGGTAACTAGGTAAATATGTTAAAAAATATTATTTTCTCTTTTCTTTTTTATTATTTTTTATTTTAAAAATGAAAATAATAAAAAAGAAAAAAGAAAATAATTTCTTTCCACCACCCTACTTACTGATGCGGAAAAGGTCGATGATTTGGTACAAGACAAGACATTGACTTATCTAGATCGTTGGGACAATCGGAGTGAAAGTGTTGCATGCATGACTTCAAACGGGCTTAATTTTGCATGCGATATCTGATTTTCGTCCATAACACCATTGTGGAAAGCTCGCGACGAGACGAACAAGACTCATCGCTTTGCCATGAAGTATGACGAATTTTTGGCGTTTGAGTCGTTTAGAGGGTCAAAACTGCATTTTTTCTATATTTTTGTCATGTTTTTCGTATTTTCGTTATTTAGTTTGTAAGTTCGGCTCACTAAGGGACTGTTCGCCCATCTAGTTGTTCTATTTATTTTGTCTTGTAGGGTTTTTCCATTGATTGACTTCAAATAAGAATTGAGTGTTCTTATTTGCAATCCTATTTTGTAAGTTGAGTGCGTTGTACACTACGGTCTGCATCATTTACCTAGTTACTCACCCATATTCTAACTCACTATAAATGATAAATTCTGAGAGTCATGTCCAGTAGCAAAAAATGAGACACAATTTTAGTACTTGTTTATCCTATTACTGTCAGAAATGATATGAAAAAATAAATGTTTCTCCAAAAATGAAAAATATAGTGTATGTATTTATCATTTCCGGTTATATTAGGGATAGAGGCATAATTGGTAGTTAGCTAGGTTTCCTTTTTATTTTTATTATTTTTAATATTTATTTAGAATTTTTTATTTAAAATGTAAGGGCAACAATGTCATAAAAGACTTTTTGAATGAATGCATGAAAGGTTTGGCGACCTACGACATTGAAAAAAGGTTGGAGACCCAATTGACAGAAAACGCAAAGGTTGAGACCATTTGTGAAATTAACCCTAATCTAAATAAACAAACTTTATTCAAGGATCAAAAGGGGCAAGCAATATTCATGATGCTTCATGTATATATTTTACTTGTCTTGTTGATCGTTGACTTAAAATTCGAGGGTTGGGATTGAAGGAAAACGATGCTTCTAGCTAGGTTCTCATGTGAAAGGAGAAAATTGGCAGATCGGAAGAGCGTCTGTAGGGAAAGAGAAATTAAGACAAGATATCTTCCAGAAAGTTTCCCAATTGACGTTTCAATATTAGTAATATTTTCAGATTTTCCTCCCGATTAGTGTTCAATCCTTTGTACTAAATAAATACATATATATCATTCACAGGTTGGTTTTAGGAGCGAAGAAGTTGAGTTCAACAGTTTGCGTGCGAGAAACAAATAATATTGTCCAGTTTCGGGCTAAAGGATGCAAATTTGTCTTAATTAGATAAACAGCATGTAGTCGAGAATTTTCTTTTCTTTGTCAATCTGGTTTTACGACTGGTTCCTCTTCTACTAATATAATAATGGGCTGTTTGTTCAGCAATCAACTCGGCTTAAGCCGAAGATAGTTCGGCTCTTGCATGCATTTTTCTGATTTTGCGTGCTTTTTTTTCTTCCAAGGCGGTCGAACACACTTCTAATCCTGCTGGTGGAGCTGCTGGCCTTTGAGTCAATGTTAATGAAGCTAAAGGCGCTACTCATTGGCCTAAAACTATTGAACCCCATAGTTTCGTCAGGGACTGGTTTTGTTGCCAGTGGGTTTCCCCAACGGTTGTGCTAGGCGCAATGGGGTGTGACATTACACCAGTTATTCTGCTAGGTCCCATTTGGATATCTTTTCCTAGGGGTGTGCTCGTCAATGAGGCTACCAATCACACTTTTAAATTCGTTATGAATGCCCAAATTTCTTGAATTGGAGCTGGAGTGGTCACAACCATTCTAAGGGAGAGATGTTTTGGCTCATTGTATAGCGAGATTTTTAGGGGATTTAGTAATTTGAAGAAGGCTTTTGTTACCTGATTCCATTGACTACGCCAAATACTGATACGCTTTTTTTCTTCCCCCGAGAAAGGCCGAACAGAGGAATACAGATATGCCAAAGGCAATTGCTTACATCCTGAAGATCTAAAGAAAGCCATATGATGTACTAAATAATTATAGTCTTTGAGGATGTAACGAAATTCAAACAGTCCTATCCTTGTAAATATCTAAAATATCTTTCAAAGGAGGTTGGCCAAACTTAAGCAGAGTAAGTAAGGAAAACGGGCAAATGTGGCTATAAACTCAATCCTAATGGCGTTCCTAGGTGATCATTCACTTCTATCTGAAGAAATCAAATGTGCTCTAATGATGAAGGTCAAAGCATAGCTTGAGGTTGCCTAGATGGAATTATAAGGAGCTTCCGATGTTATGTGTAGGGCTTTTCCTTTAACTTTGGGCGATAAGCCAAACAATTGGTATCGTAACCTGCCCTTAAACTCCATAAAGACTTGAAAGGAGTTGGCAGAGGCCTTCACCATTCAATAATGGGGGCTCTAGCAAGAAACGCCCCCAAAGAATGGCTCATCAACTTAAAACAAGGGGCAAATGAAAGTTTGAAAAGTTACATTGACATGTTCAACAAGCAGATGATGGACGTTGACAAGGTATCTGATGATGCCGCTCTTCTGGGAGTAATGTTCAGAGTCAGAACAGACTCAAGATTCTGGTGGTTTGTACATGAGGACGGACCAAAGACCTATCATGATTTTCTAAATAGGGCTGAAAGACAAAGTTATGATAATTGCCAGGCTCTTGCTTGGTTTGGCTCTAATAGTCTTGGCCCTAAATTGCCTAGCTCTTATACAACTTGTTAAATTTTTTTTTTAATTTTTTATTTATATAATAGTGAGAAATAGTCGACTTTTGTTTGTGGCAAAATTGCCACTTACAATAGTAGTATAATGGTGGCTAGGCTACCACTTGTAATAGGTATATTTTCGTGGCTTTGTTTACCACCTTCTTCTACATATTTAGCGGGTTAGTGTGGCGTTGTTTACCAGTATTTGGCGGCAGGTGGCTTATTTATCACTTCTGACCACACTTCTTTTCGTGGTTTTGTTTGCCACTCTTACCACTCTATTTCTGGGAGGCTCCCATTCACTCACTCAACACACTTCCAATTGGACCCATGGTAGCCTATTTATAGAGATACAATGGCAGTGTCATGCATCAGCATCTCCACAAAATGGGGCCTAAATTTCTTCTACTAGAACATTCCTCTTTGGCACTTAGGCAAGCTTTCCCTTCTAGATAATTTCTTATTAAGTTTCTGAGAGAGAGAGAGAGAGAGAGAGAGATTTTGACATCTATTATATCTTAAAGTAGAAGAGTGCTAGTGTGCCACCTTTCACTTTTGCCGTCTAAAATATTTAATATGTTTTTGAGATATCTGATTAGATTTGTGCTTTTTCTGAAAAGTTGTGTATTTTTTGTCTCTCTATATATATATATATATCCTACCTATAATGGAAATGAATTCTCCCATTTTTACTGTTCATAGAACAGTGTCTTTACGGAAATGCCCTCAATTTTTGTCTACAAATTTCCTATTTTACCCTTCCTTCCATTTTATCCTTTAATTGCAGATGGGCTTGAAGCTTCTCAAGGTTTCTGACGTTCTGTTTTGTGACCCGGCCTTATCGCGCTGCAAGAACTCTTGGGAGAAGTAGAGCTTGTGTCTGTACCAGCGTTCAAGTGACCGGCCGGTGAAATTAGTACGTAGAAGTGGTGCTTTCTTGTGTCTAAGTATCTCCAGCAGGTAACGGGTTGGACCGATTGTTTGCTTTGTTTTTTTTCTGCTATTTCAAGTGATAGTTAACAAATTAGGTTAGGATTACACTGATAGATGAAGTTTTTGATAATTTATTTATATTGATTCTCTAAAGACAAATAAGAAATTGTTGTAGTATGGCTTGGGGTTTTTGGAATTTGATGCACATGACTTGTTTGATACTTTGTTTAAATGGCAATAACACCCAATCTGAGTTGTTTTCCTTCCGTCAAGTTTTCTCTCTCTTTTTTTTTTTTTTTTTTGTGGGAGCTTGGGTGGGGGTGGGGGGGAATTTATTAGCAAGACTTTGCTTAATAAAATACATGGATAAAGATAATAAAATCCCTTAAAGTTGAAATCAATTGAATTCGTGAAAAAAGGTTGACGGTATCCATGATAAATAAACCTGGACAATGATTGTAACGAGGCCATTGGGGACCATATGCTCTATTTTTCTGTATATTATTATAAAAGAATATAAATTCTTGTACCACTTCACTGAACATTTATCCAAAAAAAGAGAAGGATGGGAGAAAGAGTGAAAGAAGAAGCATGAAAGGTTAGGGGGAAGTTTATTTTATTTACTTATCTAAAATTAAGTTTGAATTTGACCTGAGAGTGCAAAATGAGTGTGATAAAATGGAAAGTAGTAGAAAATGACGTCACGCCGTTTGTCTATTATTAGTTAAGTGCCAGATGTTTGGTTTTAGATGATTTCATAGCATATTGATCATATTTGTTTGCTTTAATAAGTCGTCCAAAGTTTACTAATGTAGACAAACTAACTTTTGTCGAAGGCAGAATCAATTAACAAAGTCAAGTTGTTAATAAGTCAAGTGCCAGATGTTTGCCAGATGTTTGGTTTTAGATGATTTAATTGCATATTGATCATATTTGTTTGCTTTAATAAGTCATCCAAAGTTTACTAATGTAGACAAACTAACTTTTGTCAAAGGAAGAATCAATTAACAAAGTCATGGCGAGCATCAATTTCTCCCGTAAGGCCTTAAGCAAGACTTTCAACAATGAGTGCACTAGACTCTATTAGCGCCCCCCTTCTTTTTTTTTTTTTTTGGGGGGGGGGGTGGGGAGTGC